>PVIU01005755.1:0-109522 GCA_004026605.1 Ondatra zibethicus
AAGATGAAGATGGAGCAAGAAAGAGTGGTGTTATCTAGAGACAGAGGAGCTGACTGGTCCTCACTCCAGCCTCCTTTTTCCTGCTGCTATCAGCCAGCCTCCAGCTATGTTGATGGGGAAAGAGAAAGGAAAGGGCCTCCTGTAGGCCTTTGGTCCCAAGGGAAAGGAAGACCTGGAGGGAGTCAGACAGAGGAGCCATTACTAGACAGGCAGTCTTAGAATTCTCCCTTCTTGCCTTGAACCTCCTGCCCCCCACCCCTACCCTATAAATAAACCTATCCGTTTGTGATCAATTGGTTTTGACCAAGATATAAATATGATTTCAATACATGGTACTGGACAGACCATAGATCTCTATTCCAAACAAACAACTACTACCAAAAAAAGAACCCTCATGGGGCTGGAGAGTTGGCTCAGCAGTTAAGGGTACTGGCTGCTCTTGCAGAGGACCAGGATTCAATTCCCAGCACCACATGGCTGCTCTCAACCATCTGAAACTCTAGTTCCTTGAGATCTTATGCCCTCTCTGACCTCCAAGGGTACCAGACACAGGCACACATGCGCGCGTGCGCGCGCGCGCGCACACACACACACACACACACACACACACACACACACACACACACACACAAGAAATAAATAACTCTTTCCCCGCATTTTGTTTTTTGGAGACAGAGTTTTTCTATGTAGCTTTGGAGCCTGTCCTGGAACTGGGACTCACTCTGTAGACTAGGCTGGCCTTGAACTTGCAAAGATCCTCCTGTCTCTGCCTCCCGAGTGCTGGGATTAAAGGTGTGTGCCACCACTGCCTGGCTGAAATAAATAAATCTTTTAAAAAGAGAACCCTGCACTCAACCATTAAAAAGCAATTTAGAGCAGACCATAGGCCTATGAACAGGAGCTGAAAGTACATTTCTAGAAGAAAACATGAAAGAAAAATCTCAGTGACCTTGGGGCCATCTAAGAAAACTTAATAAAATGAACTTCATCAAATAAAAGATATTGTTCTTAAAAGACACTATTCCAAAAACAAAAGGCCACTAAAGAGTACCCCAAACACAGATCTGACATGAGACCTTCCACAACTTACATGGAGACAGTAAACATCAGCAAAGGAGACACAGGAAGTGCAAACTGAAACAACCATGAGACGCCTTGCACACACCCCAATGTGTGGGAGTTTTAGAACAACGAAATCTGAAAGAGTGGCCAATGCCCAGTGTGGTCCAGCATGAACAGATACTGATAAGGATAGGAATGGTGCATCTCACTAGCGGTAAGCAGGCCGCATCCTGAAAAATTAAAGATGCAGTCACAATAGAGCCCACCCGTCCTACTCCTACATAGTCATGGAGAGAAATTACAGCCTGCGTCTACACAGAGACACAGACACCAATGCTCACGGCACCTTTGTACAAACAGTTCCAAGCTGAAAACAGTCAACAAACCTGTGAACACAACACAAATCCACTGGAAAGGATGCCACTCTACAAGAGAATAAGTTAGTGACATCGGCAATGAAACGAGTTAGATGGTTCTCAAAATAATTACACGGAGTGAAAGAGCCCAGACCTCCCAAAAGAGGATACGCTGTAAGATTCTATGATAAAATACCTTAAAATTGTAAGCTAGTCTATGGTGGCAGAAAGTAGACCAGTGTGGCCAGAGGACAGGGTACAGGAAGGATTACAGATGAGGCAGGAAGCAGTTTGAGAGAGTGATGGGGCCCGTTTTTTTTCTTTGGCTGAACCAAAGACTGAACTTAAGGCCTTGCACTGAGCTGTATCCTCAGTCCTTTATTATCTGAATGTGGCAGGAAGATTACAGCTTTGGGGCCAGCCTGGGCTGTATAATGAAACCTTATCCACAAAATAAAACAAAGCAAAAAGAAGATCTCACAAAATACATTGCTTCAGCCTCTAAATCTATGTCATTTTATGTCAACTGTAACTCAGTAAAAATATAAAAAGAAAAGCCTTCACTTGAAAAGGCTTTAGACAAAAGTCCTTCCTCTTAATGTACACCTTACATCTTAAGTGTGGATGGAGCTCAGGGTTGGGATAGGTAGGCAGGTTCCAACCTTCCTTTCCCAGTGGCCTCTTCCCTCATTTGGAAGTGATGCTGGACAGCAGGGATGGACAGGGGTCCTGATCAGCCTGTGTTTTTCTCGTGGCTTTGCAGCAATTAATTCAGGCAAGCCCAAAGGCAGTGCACATGGAGATAAAGGAGCGCTTGTTTATGACAGAAGAGGAAAGTCAAATACAGCCTAATGAGCCAACAGTCATCCACCATTTCACTTGATTCCTTTATGACCCATGGTAATACCGGCAGGAAAGTAATAGCGACTCTAATCTAAATGAGCACAGAAATAAGGGGCCAGTCAGACGGCTCAGTGCATAAAGGCACTGGCTGTGCAAGCTTTGACAACCTAAGCTTGATCCCTGGGACCCAGGCAAAGGTGGAAGGAGAACCAGCTCTCCACATATGATCTGTGCACACGTGCCATCCGCATCCACGCTTCCTACACACACACAGTAGTGAGGAACAGATGAACAGACATGACTCCAAAGCTCTGAGTGGTTAGGGGTCTTGGATGAACGACCTACCTTGGTCCTTCCAATGCAGCCTTCCTCCTAGCAACAGGACCTGTCCTCTGCAAGGCTGTGTTCCTCTACCCTGGCTTGGCTTGCAGAGGCCTGGGGAGTGCAGCCCTACATCTTGTGTTCACTCGGCCTCGGGTGGATGCTCCAGGGAAAGACGGGACACCACCCCACGAGCTCTGGTACAAACAGCGAAAGGCCTAGCAGGGTGGGAGCGGGATCAACTAAGAGGAGCTGTGATATCAAGACGGGGAGGACTGAGGGATCCGGAGTCCTAATTAGATCGCACATTTGATGTGAAAGGGGGGAAAAGGCCATCCAAACACCACTCCCTAGCCGGAAGTCTAGTGGGTGTGGAGGCAGCTGGAAGCTGTTACTAGAGGCTCCCAGCCAAAGGCCTCTGTACCCTCCCCCCCCCATTTCCACCCTCCCTCTGTTCTGGCCAGGCAAGAGAACAGCCTCTGGCTGGGAGCCCTACCTTTTTCTCCCTTGTGCTGAGGATAGGATGCCTGGAATGGGGAGAAACCAGTACTGCAGGTCACAGGGGTACCATGTATAAGGGGTACCACAATCTCAGCAACTAAGATTTATGCCACTCTGGTGCAAATCTGTAGAGGGTGTTTTGCCCCATTGATGATGGAACCCAGGACCCTGGGAGTCAAGGAAGCGTGCCACCCACCACCACTGCTATGCAATTTTTTTTTGAAATAAAAACTAATGCACTAGAAAGGCTTAAGGAACACTGACATGTCATGTCAAGACAGCTGTGTGTTTGGTGCATTTTCCCTCTGGGTAGCCTGGGGTGGCATTGCTGTTGGTCTTGACTTGATTTAAATGGCAAATGTTTTCCACAAAATGTTTGTTTTTGTTTTTGTTTAATGTGGTGCTATAACATCTATCTACGGGACTGGAGACACGGCACAGCGATTTAGAGCACTTGTACCTGGGTTCCATTCCCAGCACTCACATAGTGGCTCACAGCTGAGGCTGGACAAGGAGCGATGGAGAAGTGGCAACCCCAGAGTAGCCTTGAATGATGTTTTTAGGTTGAGTGTGAAGTGAAATACAGACTGTATATCGAATAAAACTGTATCAACGTTATGCTTCCGGCATTTGCTAATTGGTCTGTGGTTACACAAGAAAATACCCTTGTTTTTAAAAGTTTAAAAAAAGAAAAGGGGGGGAGTCACAGCTGTCTGACAGCTGTAGTAGCCAAACTCTCCTCCCTCTCCAGCCTGTATGAAAAGGAGGCAACAGCGGGAAACAGCAACGACATGACAAAGGACTGTGGCTAGACAGTCTCTTTCTGAAACAAGAATTAGCCTGGAACAGCCAATCTTTTTTCCCCAGGAAAACCTAACAGTTGGCACAGAAGAAATAAAGACACTCTCCTGAGCCACAGCATCTGCCTCACCCCAGACCCAGCACCGCTGCTCTGCTTCTCATCACAGGGCCAGGTCAGGTGACCGGCCTCCGCTCTGCTAAGGAAGCTAAAGACCTAGAGGAGCTAGGGCCCTGGACGGAGCTCAAGCTACTCTCTTCCAGCCTGGTGTCAGTTATGCAGCATGAAATCCCCTTCCTTTGCTAGTCCACAGCTAACCCTTCTCTCTGTTTGTACTGCGCTGACTTTGCATGAGTCTTACGGTTTAAGGCTCTGGAACAGGCCTCAGTCCCGATTTGTGCTCCTCCAGTTACTGCCCACAGAATTTTGTGTGAGTGACTTCGTTTCTCTCTGTATTTCATTCCCTCAGCTGTAAAAAGGGGACAATACCAGGACCTTTACTCATGGGTTTGCTAGAGGATTAAATGAGATTGCACCAATGGGGAACTGAAGACCATCGCCAGCATTTAATAATCATTCAATGGAGGCCAATGGTTATTACTGTCTGCCTGTAACTTTCTTATCTGTTGATCCCTCAGAGATGATGGCCATTTTCACTACAAAAACTCTTGGACTATAACCCCTTCAGCCCTTTGTCTCAGAATGATGGAAGCTTGAGTAGTCCAAAGCTGGGCATGGTGGCGCACGCCTTCAATACCAGCAGTGGGGCTGGCAGAGGCAGATCGATCTCTATAAGACTTAGGCCAACCTAGCCAAGACTACTTAATGAGACCACAGAAGGAGGAAGAGGGAGTGAGGGAGGGAGACGGGGGTGAACTGGTGCAAAAGAAGCCATCTATCAAGAGAACACCCAGAGAGGATGTTCTGCAATCTTTCTACTCAGTAGGGTGAGACAAGAAGACTGACCGCCATTGTCAAGGCCAGCCGGGACTACATAGAAAGTTCCAAACCAACCAGAGCTAGGGTAAGACCCTGTCTCAAGAAAGAAATGGGGGGAGGGAGGAGGAAGAGTACCCAGAGATCACTAAATCTACTTGCAATTCAGCCCCCACCTCAGACCAAAGGCTCATCAAAGGCAGAACCTTCTCTTGTCCCTAGGAGCCAGAATAAGCAATGCTGGAGGATCTCAAGTGGGACATTTGTTCCCAGCAGCCTTTGCTCCAGGAGGTGGACATTTCCTGCATGACCTATCTTACTTGGGCGTTGAAAAGCAAGTCAGCTCTAGCCACAACATCCCTGGGCAGAAAGCGTTGACTACCTAGTTCCACATTCCAGTGCCTTTGCTGCAACTGCCCAGCTGTAGTGTGGGTAAGTTCCTGCCCCCTTGGGACACAGTGGACAGGAGAGAAGGAATCCCATTACCCCTAGAGTGAATAAGAGGCCAGAGGAGGCCACCATTAAGTGTTTCAGGGAACCCTCTAGGAGAGCTAACTTCTCACCTGAAACCCTCACCCCATCTTAGAGACATAGATTGAGCTGGGGAGGATACATGGCAAGAGGAGGGAAGTAAACACGTGGAGCTGTGTCTTCAGGGCTGAGAAGGGCAGGCCAAGGGCAGTCTGGAAAAGGTCACAAAGCAGTCGATTTAGCCCAGATGGTCCTTCTGTGACAGAGCCAGAACAGGCAATTTTCTAGCCATAAACAGCCACTCAAAAATCCCCGAACCGCATACATGCACATGCGAAGATGAAGCACAGCTGCTCATGGGTGAGCTGACGAGTGCAGGAGGGTGGGGAGGGGAGGGGGTGGACATGTGTGTTGTGTGTTTCCAGACACGCTGGCGCAGGAGCAGATTGGGCTTCCTGAGACCCGAGGCTCACACAACTGGGGAAGACTACAAATACAGAGTTATACGTTAGGTGAGGCTTTGGGAATGGGGCTCAACGCTTACTTGTAGCCAATCATTCCCTCATGTTGTTTGGGACCGCTGGCACACACTGGCATGGTTGTGCTTCTCTGAGTTACCTTGCCCCTGGCTCAGCAATGTTTCACTTTCCTCTCACATCAAGTTTTGCTTAAACTGATTTATTTCTAATGGCAAAGAGCACTGAGAATCGCCACACCTGGGATTAAATTCTGCGCTTGGGCTCAGCTGGGAGTTTGGGGTTTGCACACTCCCTTCCTGTCTCCGGTGTGCAGCACAGCGTGCGTGCGTGCGGCATCAGCAACTTGCAGGGTCGAGTCCCTCCCCACTCCACACACTTGGCTTTGAGCAGCCACACCTTCCCCAAAGGGCACTGCAAAGCCTTCCAAGCTGCCAAGAAGGGTAAAACCACAGCTCCACCCACTGCCTGGCCCCTTGCATTCCAGCCCTGCGCCCAGAGTTTGACCTCCTCTGTGGCTGGCTGTAGATATTTTCTATTTTTCAGAAATAGCCCAACTCACTGGCAGCCCCCTCCAGACCATCTTCTAGTTTCCTCTCCTCTCTCTCTCTCTCTCTCTCTCTCTCTCTCTCTCTCTCTCTCTCTCTCTGTCTCCTATACAGCCCTTAAGGCACAGACCCTCTGGGCCTGCCTTTTCCTGCCTGCTCAGTCTGCACACATGGTGGACAGAGGTGAGGAACTCTGGGCCTGGAGGAGGAACACTGGGCAAAGGAAGGAAGCCCCACACCCTGGAAGCTTCTCCAGTGTTATCCCAGGAGAGTGGGATCGGTAAGCACAAGGCTATTGCCACCCACAGAGCAGTCTCCAGATTCCTCCCTCACAGCCAAAGGAGAAAGTAAACGAATTCAGAGACTGGGTAGAGATGGAGACAATTCACATGGACAGTGTCATGGGCTCCTTAACACACCCGCCCTAAGCCCCTGCTGCAATTGGACTTGTCTGGGATGCACCACGGGACTTGAATGCACACCCTCTGGAAAAGCATGACTTGTCTAAATATGAACCAGTTTGCCCTCACCAGCAAGTCTCAGAACAAAGACTGAGCCCCTGCAGTTTCCTCCTTCCACCCCAAACTTCCACCCTGGCTAAGCTCAGAGGTCAGCCCTGGAAGGGTTCTCAAGGGCAGAGCTTTTTCCTCCCCCTACCCCCCCCGCTGAGAGAGAAACACCTTTTTCCCTCCTGAGCCAGGCTTTGCTGAGCGCCAGTTTCCCAATGGTAGGTGCTAAAGATAAGTTCATCCCTCTCTGGCCTCTATTTCTTCTGCAGTATAAAGGTAATAGGTTCGCTGACTTAATGCACACATACTTCCCACGACACCAGCCACACACTTGATGGCCATCACCGTCCCAGGGTCTAGGTCCCCCCAAAATGAAGATACAGAAATTTAGCCTCTCTACCTGGCTCACTGTGATTCGGGTATTGTTGGAATTCAAAATGACCTGTGATTCTTTGCAGGTTTGAGCTCTCAACCTCCCAAGATCTGTTAGTACAGAGAAAAGAGAAAAGATAATATCTTGGCCTGGGCCCTTCTGATGGCCTCCTCTACCTCATATCCCTCTCTTGACTTGCCCAAACTTCCATGCCTTTCTCATGGCCCACAGTAGGCTGTTGATGGGAAAGAGAAATTTAACAGATTGTTCTCTGCCACTTCTTGTACAGTCAAATTGAAGGCCCCTTGTCTTCTTTGCTTTTCTTCAGATAAAGGGTTACAGCAAGTGAGAAAGGGTTCCAAATTTCCAGGCCCAAATCCTCACCTTCAAAGGTAGGTTGATTTGAATACATTATGTACACGTATGTAAATGTCAAAAAAAATCTCATGCGAGATTACCTAGGGACATGAAAACTCTCCAAGCCAAATCCTTGTAGGAGTAGAGACCAATCTGCCTTGTAGAAATTGCTCAATCACAGCATCCATGGTAACAGTCCTGCTCCTGAAATCTGGCACAGGGTAGGCACTTGATCTCACCTGGCCTAAGTTCCTCCCTGGGAGTAAAGACTGTAGTTGAGAGAAGAAAAGGACCACTCCACTTCCGAGTGATTCTACTGGTAACATGTCCAAAAGAGGGATGCTCTCCCATCTTCTCCTGTAGGCTGCCCAAAGGGCTAAAATTCTTTCCTGCACTAAGAGACAGGAGAGAACCAGCACACAAAGAGGAACAATAGCTAGCTCAAGATGACAGCCCAAGACGACAGCCCCAAGACAGCCCAAGATGACAGTCTAAGACAGCCTAAGAAAGCCCCAAGATAGCCCAAGACAGTCCAAGATGACAGCCCAAGACAGCCCAAGATGACAGTCCAAGACAGCCCAAGACAACCCAAGACAGCCCAAGACAACCCAAGACAACCAGTCTCTTGAGTCATTTGTTCCTAGGGTTCAGTCATTTCTGACAGTGAGATCTGAGAAACACTCCAGGCTTCGGTAACCAAACCTTCAAGATGTAAGCTGTTTTTGAGTAGTTTTACTAACCTGGGCCCAGAAGTCACAATTAGTACAGGGGTACAGGGTGGAAAGTACCCAGCATCTCCTCTAGATTTTGCATACAAGGCTGATCTGAGGACAGAATAGAAGCAATTGAGAAGGAAAAGGCAAAGAAGGCCAAAGATGGCAAAGATCAGATCAAACAGGTGGGCTGACTTCTAAAGTACAGAAAAGCATCAGGGATGCTCAAGAGCGAGCTGGCAACAGCAGACATGGGTATAAGGGTGAGCTGAAGTCCCTAAGGAAAGTGGCAGAGCAGTACTGATACTCAAAGGACTCTGAGCAGGCTATCAGTCAGTGGACACAACTTTGCAACAATCATAGAGGACAGCGCTAGTGAGGAGAGAACAAGTCTAGCGTCCTGGGTCCTCTGCTGTCTCCAAGTTTCACAGTTCTCTCTGGCCATAGGGTCCAATCTGCCCATCTAGTCTTCTTTAGAAATTTCTGCTTTTCTGCTACCAGCTCCACGATCCAATAGCTGCTATGAGAAGATCTCTACCTCCACTTTCTGTTCTGCAATTGGCTGGAGCAAATATTCTTTGTTCCTATAGCAACTAACTGACCATCTTTCCTACTGAGCATCTTCCTAATGAGAAACACGGTCCAGTCCATACCTCTCCAAATCAGCTAGGCCTTACACTGCTTGTCGTTCACTGACAGCAGGCTTCTTTGCACAGAGAAATACCATGAACATGAGGACCTGAATATTCAGAGTTCAAATCTTGCCTGATCTAGAGTAATCTAGAGAGAGGAATTGCATCTGACAGCCCTGAGAAGGTAGGTGACGAAGGTTACCCACGCCATTGCTCCCTGTAGCACTGCCCAAACAACAGAGCAGTGTCTGTCTTTTCAGGGGAGTGTTAAAAGCATGCTGTGTCCTTACCAGATTGAATTAGCATTTCCGTTGACTGGTTTTTTTCACATCGCTAATGAAGACCAGCGAGACCCTCTAATTGAATTCCCTCCGTTGCAAGCTGCGCATCCCCCTCATGCTTATCTGGGAACAGCGTTGCTTGCAAACTCCTCTGCAGATGGCCCTACTCCATGCAAGACTTCTCCAGACAGGGCACAGAGCCGTTTCCGCTGCGGATGGCTCTTCTCTCATTACCCGTGATCACGCCTGTTCCTGGCTCTCACAGCCCCCACAAAGCCAGCTGGTTTCTTCTTTTAAGGCACAAACTGAGCTCAGCCTAGCTCCTCTTCTGAGCTTTTTGTCTATGGGATCCCAGAAGTCAATGTACAAATCAACAAATTGATGCCTATCAGAAAGTGCCTTCCCAATGGGGGAAGACGCCAAGTCAGGGATGCCTGTCCCATCCTCAACAATCTTCCATTCATACCCAGAGAGATAAGAGGCACACCACAGAGGAAAATGCCCGGCTCCCTGACAGATAGGCCTGGATTGGAATCACAGCCCAGATCCTTACCAACCACATGACATTATGTAGAGTCATCCTAACCCCCTCTGAGCCCTTACTTCCTCATCTGTGAAATGCGGAGATTAGTTCCGACCTAGGAGATTACACAAGGCAGTATACAGTCATAATGTCTTCAGGACATCCCAAAATCCACAAACACCTGAGACAAGGCTTTTTCCAAATATAGCTGGCAGTAAACGCCAACCAGACTTGAATCTATTTGGCAACAAAACATGGCCTGACCTGGCTCAAGTCTCCTTACAGCCTCTATCCCACTTCTGTGACTCTTGGGATCAGTAATGCCACAGATATATTAAAGTGACAGGCATGGTGTCACACGCCTTCAGTCTCAGGACTTGGAAAGCAGAGGCGGGTAGATCTCTGAGTTTAAGGCTAATCTGGTCTATAGTGAGTTCCAGAATAGCCAAGACTACGCTGAGAAACCCTGTCTCGAAAAACAAACAAAACAACTGAGCAGCTAATCCAGATGGCTGGGGTTTTCTGTAGTTTAGAGTATGTACCGTGCTTATCATCCTAAAATCCACAGGCCCTGCAGAGGTCACATAGTGAAGTGGGGAACTATATAATTACCCTTCTCTACCCTGTCTCCCCAGACAGAGTGTTTAGGGCAATCATTGGAGCTATTTAAGCTAAAGATGCTGACAGCCTTATCACCAACCTGAGAGGGTCTCTGGGTTCCTGGAACCTGGGGCTGGCTCTCTGGAATTCAAGTTGGCATGGGATTCGGGAGAAGAGTCAAAGCCCAGCCCTTTATAAAAGCCTGCTGCTTGTCTACCCTGAGCAGAGCTGGCAGAGGCGATGCGATGCTGTTATTTGTTTGAACCTCAGGTATAGACATGCCTGAAGATTTCAGACGTGCCTCCCAGTTCCCCATCTCATTGGGTGCCCAGTGCTCTCTCTACCTTCCCACGGCCACATCTGCACCATTGTGCCCTGCGGGCATCCCCAGGGGAATAAATGGCCCAAATATGGCAAACACTGAGAGCAGGGGGATCTGAGTTTGTGGGAACTTGGACCAATAGGAGGAAAGGATTCTGACTATTAGAAGGTGCTGAAGATGGGGTGCTCCCCAGGGGAGTGGGGAGCAAACACACCAACATCCAGAGGAACAGGTTTGGCACGTTTCTCCTGATGCCATCTCATGGCCCCAGGATATTTTTATATGGGAATCCAGCCCTCATCAGTAACATCTAGTAGTGTTGGGCAATTCCTCTACTCAAGTCTCTTGGCTCCAGTCACGCATTTTAGGGACTTACTGATGACTCATATGTGATCAACTTTCTTAGAGACCCAGTCATCCCAATGGGTGTCCCAGATCTGATCCTGCATCTGTCCAACACCTAACTCCATCCTGCACCCCAAGCCACCCTTCCAAGAGACATAGTCATTGGACAAATGACCTGAATTCTAACTCTGTTAGCATACACTCCTTCTCGCAGAACAGTAAGATCTTCCTGAAGCCCCTGGGGAGGACCCTCTGTCTACCACATGGAGAACGACACCCTGCATGGTTAGCAGTAGGGTGGTGGCAATCAAATTCAGTTCCCTTACTATACAGAAGAAGCAGCGAAAGCCGGGAGAAAGGGGCTGAGCTCCTTGACACCATGTATGAGTTAGAGACAGAGACAGGCGCCACGGCAAAGCTTAGAAAACTAAGGCAGGCCCTTGCTGACCTTTGTATTCAGAAGAAGCTATGCTTAATGGCTCACACATCTGCCCTCCTAGCTTGAGTGTCTTTGAAGAAATTCTTATCTCCAAGAATTTGGCTGGACTCTCTGACTCTCTATCCTAGACCTATTCAGAGCCAGGGGAAAATCCTTATCAGTCAAGCTTGGTGCTGCACGTCTGTAACACTAGTCCTTATGGAGGGAGGCAAGAGGACCCCGAGTTCAAGTCCTTCTTGAACTGCATACCAAGTTCAAGGTCAGTCTGAGTAGCATCATAAGAGAATATCTCAAAATAAAAACTAATCTGGGGGGAGGGCTGGATAGATGGTTAAGAGCACATACCGCCCTTGTAGGAAACCCAAGTTTAGTTCCCAGCATCCATGTCATTTGGCTCATAACTATCTCTAACACCGTCTTTTGGTCTCTTTAAGCACCTGTACTCATGTGCACACACCTACATATAGAAACACTCATATACACAGACTTTTAAAAAATTTTAAATATCTGGGGGTATCTCACCATGGTGGAACTTGTTCCTAGCGGGAACAAGACCCTGGGCTCAACGCCAACAAAGGGCTGGGAACCCTCAACAAAAAGTGGTTTTTCATTTGTTTTGTTTTTCCATTTTGAGGCAGGGTCTCACTAGTTCTCTCTGCCTGGTTTGAACTCACTGTGTAGACCAGTCTGGCCTCCAACTTACAGAGTTCCTCTTGCCTCTGTCTTCCAAGTGCAGAGATTAAAGGCGCGCGCCACCACACCCTGCTCATGTCAAAGACTTTCTGAAGAAAGTCACCAATAGAAATGACCAGAGATGGGTTGAGAGAAGTGCCTTCTGCCATCACTGGCCTTCCACACACTCCAGGGAGCCATGAGCTGGACCCTGGAGCTCTACTGTGTACTCTGAGGTGGCTGAGATCTTCAAGGTGCAGTTCTTGGATCCCTCCCCATTTTGTGGCCCCCACTTCAGCTACCTGGAGTGGAGCCCACAGTGTCTGCCAGAAGCCCCAGGCTTTACCATATTAGCATTCCAGACACCTCATGGAGCAGGGATTCTCTGGCGCCTGGATCAGAGCCCTGTGTACCTCAGACAAGCTCGCCATACTTCTCTGCGCCCCAGAAAGACTTATGGTCTGCTATGTACTCCCCCTGCCTAATTCAGGAACTCCAACTGCTTTCTTGGACTAGAAGAACCTGATCTTGTGCTTCTGAAAAAGGGCCCGAGGATGCACCTCAAAAGAGAGCGCTGGTTCAATTTCCAGGGTGGTTCCAACTTGATCTCCCCCAACACTTCTGTTCCTGCAAGTCTACACACATGTTCAGAGCGACCACAAGCCTGAGGTTCTGGTAGCTGGGGATCTGCCTGGGGAACCCCACATATTTGTTGGAATTCCAGACCTAAATCCTTAGAAGGCAGACAATTCAGACCTTCTAAGGCCTCTGGGAGCTTCCAGTTTGGAAGAGTTTCAGTCTATCATCAGGAACTCAAGAAAAGCTGAGAGTTCAGCACTAAGAATTGAGCTTTGCAAAAGTCCTTTTCCCGGCCACCCAGAGAGATGCTTCTAAATGGTTGACACTGGGCACCAAGACCCCGGGTACAAAACAGACCTAATGCTGCTCCCAAAATACAATCTACAAATTGCCTCTGTGGTTCCCAAGCATAGATAATGTCATCATTTCCAAAAGGTGACTGTGTGAATCGAAGCTGCCCAACTCATAGCTTGGAAAGGAAAGTCTCTATATGGTCATTCAGGACACGGAAGAGGAAGTGAGAGCTGACCCTTGGCCAGTGGCCTTGCTTTGGAGAAGAGACCTCATTCAGCTTGGGAATGGGGAAGCCAAAACTCAGTTGGAAGTGGCTGGGCATGAGGGCCACAGGGGACTGGCCTGGGTCAGGGGCTGAGCCTGACAGGGGCCTTATCAGAAGGTCTCTTAGAGAAAATCCTGGAGGCAAAATTTTTGAACTTCATGGGCCAGTAAAGCTTCAAAAACTGAAATTTGAGGAACCAACAGAAGATTGCCAACTTTCTGGTTTTGCCAAATAAGGAAATTGTAAAGCCCAACTACCATCTATTCTCACCATCCACCCATGAAAAGACAGAAAGCTGTAACCTCAGACTATTTTAACACATCTCCCATCACTAAGGGAAGTCCTTCGCACCGAACACGTTTTGCTTTAAAGTACATTTTCCTCACTTTCCTTATCTCGTCTTAACCGTCACAGACCAACACTTGAAAACTTGGGACTCAAAGGGCATGACCCTTCCATGTCTGTTTTTAGCTTGAGCCTAAAAGTTAAGAAACAGACTGTAAACTCTGGAGATTTAGACCTCCCTCTGTGCTGGATATAGGTGGGGGTGGAACCCACAGGAGTGCTAGCTTGGCCTCTGGGAAGACACGTGCCAGCTACAGAGTACCAGAAGGGCTTTGGTTATTTTATGAATTAATGTTCACTGAGTCTCCATCTCCATCCTGGGCCCCCATGTTTCTGTGAACCCCTGAATTTTTTTTAAAGATTTTTATTTATTATGTATACAGTATTCTGTCTGCATGTATGCCTACTTGCCAGAAGAGGGCACCAGATCTCATCACAGATGGTTGTGAACCACCATGTGGTTGCTGGGAATTGAACTCAGGACCTCAGGAAGAACAGTCAGTGCTCTTAACCTCTGAGCCATCTCTCCAGCCCGAACCCCTGAATTTTATGATCCTCTTGACTGTTGAAATAAGTGAAGTCAAAAAGACCATTTGGCCCAGGTGAAGTATTAAACACCTGAGAGATGCAGTAGGCTGTGGGCGTGCAGTCAACATCACATAGGCAAGGCACAGGCAGAAGATTCAGGGGAGGGGCTTCTCCACCCTACTAAGCAGCTTCTAAGTGTGACTGGGGGGTGAGGGAGTAGTGAGTAAGCAGAGTGGAGCACATGGAGTATCACGCTGTCTGTGTTGGGGGATATTCAATCACACTGGAAACCCCAAGTTTGCATTTGCATTAATTAAATAAAATTAACCTTGGATCAGGAGGCTGAGCTCACAACTACTTAACAGAAAGAATCAGAGAGCATCAGAGAGCATCTGGAAGAAACAGAGAGGTGCACCAAAAGGAGTAGGAAGAGATTTGGAGTGGCAAGGCATTTTTGTTTGGGGGAGCAGAAGGATGCTCTCTTTCGGAGCCACCAACAAGGACAGAGAGTTAGCTAGGTGCTGCTCAACCTCTCTGAGCTAGCTGGTTTTCACTCCAGCCTTTGAATCTTGAGTTTTATATATAAATAGAACGACAGAGATTTTGTTAAAGTTACCTTTAATGAAAAATGGCTCAATAGTTAAGAGCGCTGGCTGAACTCAATACCCAACAACCACATGTTGGCTCACAACCATCTGTAATGAGATCTGGTGCTCTCTTGAGGAAGAGACTTGGTCAGTCGTCCTCATCAACTTAGACCACGAAAACCAATATGGACAAGTTCAACAGAACCGCCATATATGGGCTGCCTATGTATGCGTCAGCATTGCTAGGGCATACATTTTCATTCATTTTTATTCACCTTTAGTGGCAGCGACAGAGCCAGGACCTTTGGGAACAGAATTCCCACCAGGCTGCAGCCTAAGCTGCAGGCCGCTGCCAGAGAAGCAAACTGGTAACTGTGGAGTTGCAATTGCTGGCTGACATAGCATTAGATTAAGGCACAGTCACTGTGCCGAAGATAAAACAACAAAGTTGAGAACTGAGAGTGACCAGAGGCACATCACCAGCACTAGTGCAATGGTTAGGAGCCGGATCTTGAGTATACCCCTTCCCATCGGCTTACAGGGCAGCAGCATCTTCCAGCTTCTTCCTCATCTGCACTGGGAATAGGTGCTCCTTGCCTTATGACAGGAAGCCCAGGCAGAGTCAGTTGTCTCCTTTCCATCTCTAGCCACCCTGTACCTGATGCAGCAGCAGGAGAAGGACGACTGAGAATGTATGCCCCACACTGGCTAGGACAGCAGTGTGGACACACAGTGCTGATGCCCCACACTGCCTAGGACAGCAGTGTGGACACACAGTGCTGATGCCCCACACTGCCTAGGACAGCAGTGTGGACACACAGTGCTGATGCCCCACAGTGTTAGATACTACAGTGCTGTGGGTCTGAGCTAGAAAACTGATACAGCCAACAATTGTTACTGCTACCTGTGGGCCAAACCATACACAGCAGTTTCTACACAGCAGTCAACAAGGGAAATTCTATTTAGAAGAAGCTGGTGACACAAATAAGATGCATTTTCTTTAAATTCCCATAGCTTCAAAAATAACCACAGCATACAAACCGCTAATTACACTACTAATGAAGAGTAGTGTGCCTGCCCCAGCCTATCCCCACCCCAGTTCAATGGCACTGAGGTCTTGTGTTCAAAATGCTTTGCCAGATCCACACTGCCTATCACACAGCTGTTTCCTCAAAGGCAGCAGGCAACCCTGCTCTTCACTTCCAGATTATATCTCCACAGGGAGCAGAGATCTCCTGGGTGCTTACAGCTTTAGAATATCAGAGTTTGGGGTTCCTCTGCACCCTCTCCTAGTCCTTTCCAACCATTTCAGGCCTGTCTCTAGCTCTTGTAATGCATATCTTGTCACCCCCAAATCTGCTTTTCAAAACACACTTCAAGGTTCTTGCTGTACCCCACTCATCCTGGCCCACCCACCATCCCAGTCAGAACCTTGCTAAATCCTCCTCCCTGCATGTGCCACCCACAAGATCAGTCACTGCTCAAATGGGCTTAGGCCATGAATTAAAGCTGCCTGTCCATCGGCAGCTATACTAGGTGATTTGCCAAGCTCTGCCCCTTGCAGCTAATCACACACAAACCCAGAGCAGCATTCAACCAGCCTCACCCTCTGCCACTAAGCACCGTCCTGTCCAAATATCTGTATCCAGGCACTATGCCAGCCCCACCCACCTAAGGCATTGGCCTCCCTCCTGCCCTGCGTTGAGAAGAAAGTGCTCCTGGCATTTGTCTGTCACAGCTCTGACTCCCCCAGTGGGTTCAAAGTAACTGTACATGAAGATCATGCCGGAAGCCACACTGGTTAGTTAGCTGCACCAGAGGGGAGCCAAGTGCCTGCCACACTAAAGTCCACCCAGGGCCCTGCCTCTGTAAGGGCCCTCTGTGATCCCTACTCCAACTACAGAAATATTCATATTTCATTCCAGAAATTAGACATCTCCATAGAACACCCCAAGGACAGGGGATCTAGGATTATATTTGTTCGGAGGGAAAGAGGGGACACCTTGAAAGGGAGAGGGGTGAAAGGAGATACACATCCTTGCTATGAATGGACACCCCCATGCTGTAATCCTCTCTCTGTTGTTCCCTGAATGATATGGGTAACCCCAGTCCTTCCTAGCTAAGACCCCAAGATCCCTAATATTACCTTCCATGTGGAGACTCAGAACCCAGCTGAGAGATGCAGAGCACTGACTGAGAAGGAGAGAAGTGCCCTGGTGGCAGCTGTGGCAGCTGCCTTGGCTTCAGCTCCCACAGAGGAGCCCTGGAATGAAGAATTTCCCCAGCCTCCATGCAAGACTCTCGCGTCAGCTTGCTCTCTCTCCCTCTGCTCCAGGGCTAACTAAAGAAATGCTGGTTGAAAACCTGGGAGAAAGTCTCCTGAAAAAGTGGTGTGTGGAATCTGAAGCTTCAGGTTGGTCAGGCCCTACATAAACGAGCACGCCTCTGCTCCTCAGCCTGCTGCCTGCTGCCGCCTTCTGGTGCTTCTGGCTTGCTCCTGTGTACCAGACAACCCTTAGCCACAGCAGCTCCTGGAAGGGAGCTGAGCAAGCAAGGGGAGAGAGCCCCATCAGGCACTGCCTGCCACTCTCCCAGCCCAGGTCCTCCCAGCAGCTCAGTCCCCACCAGGTACCAAAGTGGCCGCAGACACAATGGTGCTGGCCAAACTCCCAGCTTAGGAGCTGAGTTTGGGAGACTTTATTTTGCATCGAGGAAGGATGTTCTTTTACGGATCTGGTTCTAGACGTGGGTCTGACATACAGAAATTTGTAAACACACCTCTCTCCTTTCCCTTTCTGGCGTTCTGCACAGCACCCTCAGAGGGCCACCCCCTTCCCTTATGTTTGCACACAGAACACACCCAGGCCACGTGAGAACAGCAAAAGACGGTAGCAGTCATGCTGAGAAATGTGGAATCCAGAAATGAAAAGGCCTGGCAAAGCTGGGAAGGACCTGCCAGTCCAATTTGGCATCCCGGCTGGCAGAATGGAAAGAGGAGCCTTTAAAGCCAGGTACTCTACTCGCTGGTTTGGGGGAATGGTCCCTTGACTTCTCTGAGTCTGAATTTTTTCATCTATAAAATGATGTCAATGATGCCACCTCACAGGGACTGTTCAGCAAGAGAGTGTGTTTCAGGCAAGAGGTAAACGCTAGACACTCGGTAGATATCCGGGGTCCCTCTCCATCACAGCTCCACACTTGCCTTTCTTGGTTTTCCTCTGACTCAAGAAGAGACCAGTCAATTGCCTCACTATTTACTGCTCCTTCAGGGGTTGGATTCGTGTTTCTCCGTCAGCCTTCTGACAGTCGGCCTGGTGACGGCAGTCACAATGCAACACTTCATTTCTGCTGGGGGAAATCTTGGATCTGCAGGCCAAGGTCACAAGCTCACATTGCAGATCTCCCTGCAGCTGTCTCTCACATCTCCATCTTCAGGCTCCAAGCTTGGTCTCCAGGGGTCCAACTTCCTACTGAGCACTGTGGCGTTCACCTTAAGCTCGACACTTTTAAAGTCAAATGAAGCTTGACCATTATAGGGTTGATAAGGCATGGTCTCCAAAAAACAGTGAGCAAAGGCAGAAGGAATTTAGTATTTTTTGTTTTGTTTTGTTTTTCGAGACAGGGTTTCTCTGTAGCTTTGGAGCCTGTCCTGGAACTAGCTCTTGTAGACCAGGCTGGCCTCAAACTCACAGAGATCCGCCTGCCTCTGCCTCCTGAGTGCTGGGATTAAAGGCATGTGCCACCACCGCCCGGCAGGAATTTAGTATTCTACTATTTGAAATAAACAATGTGTGTGTGGGGGGGGAGAGAATGACTGGATAGTCCAGGAACTTGTGCACACTAAATAAATATGCTACCGGGGTTCAGTTCCCAGCTCCCACAGAGCTGCTGATGAAACAGTATTCGTATTTTGGTGTTTTTCCAGGTGTTTGAAACATAAATACCACTCTTAGCTTGCAGATGGTCCAAAATTAGGTAGTAGGCTGCATTTGGCCACAATCATACTTGGCTGACCTGCTCCCCAACTTAGTGTGTCTTAGGAAGGACACAGTAGGCACAGGTGATGGTGACCATCTCTAAGAAGGATGCTGGGGCAAATCTGAGATAGGCAGAGGGAGGTTTGTATGGGTTAATCGTCCTTGTTTTCTTCTGATGTAAGGTCTATGCAGTATTGGATGACCTGGAACTTGATATATAGACCAAGCTCATCTCAAACTCACAGAGATCCACCTGCCTCTGCCTCCCAAGAGCTAGGATTAAAGGCCTGCGCTGTGAAACACTTTTCTGAACCATCTGAGCACTGCAACCAACACGGCAGAAACGTCATCAGTGGGTTCCCCGTGTTCTCCCTTCCCCCCATGTTGATGTCTTTCTAGCCAAATGTACTCACAACTGCCAGCTCTACTTGGACCACCCCCCCCAGCCTCTCACCCCACCTGCAATCAAGTCGAGAACCATGGCCCTGACCCACTGGCGCTGCAGCTCTCCGTACTGTCCATACCTTCAGCCCTTCTCATGCAGCCTGAGTAGACTTTTTTCTTTTCTTTTTTGAGACAGGGTTTCTCATTGGCCTAGAGCTCGCCTATTAAGCTAGGCTGGCTGGTCGGACAGGGAGCCAAAGAGATCTCCCTATCTATACTTCCCATAGCCGAGATGACAAGTGTGTACGGCCACGAGTAGCAAGCTTTTCTCAGCAAGCTTTCCTCCCATGTGAAGATCATTGACCAAAGAGAGATTAAAAGGCTGGCAGTGTAGCTCAGTAAGGAGAGTGCTTGCTTAGCATGCACAAAGCCCTGGGTTCAGTCCCCGGTACGGCATACACTGAGCGTGATAGCACCCACTGGTAAGCCTCGCACACACGAGATAGTAGCAAGTAGATCAGTAATGAGAAGCCAGCTATGTAGTGAGCTTGAAGCCAGCCTAGGCTGCCTGAGCTGCAGGGGAGGGACCTGAAGCATCTTAAGGAATGGAATTTTTTTCCAACACCTTGCCTTCCTTCTGGGCTCCTACACTTTCACATAGTATGAACACAAAGTTGCTCGGTCTCCATCTCCCATTCTGCTGGAGACAGGGATACAGGGCAAAGACCCACTGAGAAGGGGCCTGTGAGATGGTTCAGTGAGAAAGGATGGCACCCAAAGCTCAATGATCTGAGTTTGATCCCTGGAATCTACATGGTGGAAGAAGAGAACAAGCTCCCAAAAGTTTTCCTCTGATCCACACACATGCACCATGGGGCATGTGCATGCACGCACATACACAAAATAAATAAATATGCTTAATGAAAAGATCCATGTAGGAGAAAAACTGGTTCTGAGACACATGGCCAGACAGGGCCACACAAAAGCCAACACCTTTGGGAAAGATCATCACAAAAAAAATAATAACAATAATAAATAGGGAGAAGAAAGATGTCAGAGTTGAGAAGAAAGGTCTGAGTTGAAACTGGACCCAACAAAACAGGGCTGTGCTTTAGGCAGGGAAGGAATTTCCTCTAATTCCACCCTCTCATACTTTACAAGTGAGAACTCCCGTCCTCAGAAGTGGGGAATTTGAGTGACCCCAGAATCGCAAGACAGGACAAACAGAGCATTGACAGTTCTCCAGGGCAGCAGGCTCACAGCTTTGGGATGCAACCTTGCCTGTGCCTGGAGAGCGTGGCCGCAAAGCTCTTTCGCTTCTAGTCCGGGGGCCAAGCAGTGAGGCGTCCTGAGTGCGCAGGCTAAAGCTTGACGAAAACTGCCAGGAGAGCAGGAGCTCTCAAGTGTTCTTCCTAACATGTTCGAAGGGCGCTTAAAGACAGAGCCATTGTGTCTTGGGAGCTGAGGACAGCCTTGCTCAGAAGCGTGGAGTGGAGTGTATACTGGAGTGTGTATGGAGATGGCAGGTGGGAACTAAGATCTCCGGGGTCTGCTGGCCAGCCAGCATAACCCAAATCACCAGTCCCAACTTCACTGAAAAGCCCAGCCTCAATGGGGATGATGATGTAGAGAAGTTATTGAAGAGTACACAGGACAATGACCTCTGCCCCCACGTGCACTCACACACGTGATCACACATGCATACACACCTGCAACAACATATACATTCAACACACACACATTTAACTGAATAAAACTGAATATTATTCCTTTTCCTGCTTCCCAACATAAAGACACTCGGCTATGATGTAAACAGAATTGCTTGTTTCCTTGCCTACCTCCCTCCCTCCCTTCATTTGCCCCCACACCCACACCCACCCCAAGACAGGGCTCACAACATGGAAGAGAGGAATAGCACACAGGCCCTTGCCAGGTTCTGCCCTCCGGAGGCATCCATTCCTCCTGGCTTGGAGAAAACAGATCAAAAAACTAAAGCATCTAGACCCAAGATGCAAGCCTCTCAGACCCGGAGGAGGAACAGCTTTGCAGGAGCCTGGCAGAAGGGCTCCTAACTGCAGCACTCAGGAGTCCATAAGGCATGCTGCTGGACAAATGCAACTTTTACCTGGGTTTGGCCAAGTTCTCTGCACTAGGTTTCCGGCAAACATTTGGCTGGCTCAGCCAGGAGGATGGGGAGCAGGGCTGGGGATCTTTTGTCCGAAATCCCAACTGGTTCAATCCTAGGCATGTGGGCTAGAGAGTACTTGGGTAGGGTGCAGCCAGCCCCCAGCCATGAGCAGCAAATCACCAGCAGGTGGCCTCATGCTGTCTAAGGAGATCAGAAACATTTACAAGCTGATGCCTTATTTCCAAATTCAGTTCGCTGCTCCCGACTGGGCAACTGGAGCGCTAGGTCTCAATGCTGTGGGGTGGTTAGGGTTCCCATGAGCTCTCTCTCCCTCCACACTGTCTTGCCAGGTGCTGGGAGACATTGGTGGGCTCCACCATGGTGCACCCAGCACTTTCCAGCTCAGGGACTCTGGACACTGCCAGTTTCTTAAGAGAGCAGACCTTAGCCTGGAGTTTGGAGTGCACACTGGAGACAGAGGTAAGAGAAGCCTCCCCTTCTCCCTTTCCCTCAGTAACAAGAGGGCTGCAGGACCACAGAAATCACCAACGCTGACTCTCGGGTGACTGTCCTAGAGAGCTCACCTCCACTACCCACACTTTATCTGTGATCTTCTGGGAGTTGTGGTCATTAGCAGGGAGAACCATGTGGGTGTCTAATTAAGCAATCAACAACAAAGGCAGAAACCCATTCAAGCTGCCTGCTGACAGCCACCCAGGAGCCTCTCACAGACAGCTCTCTCCCCCAGCTTCCTGGAAAGGTCCCTGTTGTTTGCCTGACTGAAGAGAAGCATTGGGAGCTGCTCTTTACTATTTGCTGGTAATGGATTCACACGCCCACGGGATGCAATTCCTGCAGATTGCAGTATTAATCAGGCTCCTTGAAATGCACGTATAGTAGCCCTATTGGGTGGGCAAGTGAAGGGGCCCAGAGTGACAGTCTTCTGAGAATATGTTCCCTTGCCTGGCCTCTCTAGATGCTCCAGAGCCCTGTCTGGCCACTTTGGCATGTTGGGGTGAGGACACAGGAAGTGGGGTGTCCTCAAGGACACGATGAGATGGCTGGAGTGGGCAGCAGTTATTCCTTCTTACTGAGACCTCTTGGAGCGGTAGTTGCCTAACCTTGTCCCTGTGCGCTCTCTTCTCTCTCTCTCTCTCTCTCTCTCTCTCTCTCTCTCTCTCTCTCTCTCAGTTTTTTTGAGACAGGATTTCTCTGTGTAGCCCTGGCTCCTGGAACTTGCTCTGTAGACCAGGCTGGTCTTGAACTCAAAAAGATCTGCCTGCCTCTGCCTCCCAAGTGCTGGAATTAAAGGCGTGCACCACCACCGCCCGGCCTTATAGCTCTCTTTAAACAGAGTGGAGTGCTGAGTCAATAGACACAAACACTGTGCACGCTGCTGAAGATGTTCTGCAGTTAGAAATGCCTTTATTATGCACAAAGTAGAGTTGAGAGGGAATCTGGGAGGCCACTGTGGGTCCCACAATGTATGTGACACACACAAAACAGCTTTTGCTCAGTGATATCATCTCATGAATCAGTGGGCCAATGCTGTCTGTGCACTCCCTCCCTACAGGAAGAATTTGCTCCCTCAGGAGTGGCTAGCGCTTTTAAATATTTCCCAAATTTCTAAAACCATGGACAGGGGAGAATGATGGAGAGATGGCCAGGTTGGGTTTCTTGACACAGGATGAAAAGGGTGAGCATTTCACTGGAGCATTCCTGAACCCACACGAAACCCACAGTGGACCAGGGAGATAGCTGTAGGACACTCAGCACACAGGCACAGGAGATGCTCAACCTGTGCCCAGGGTCAGCACAGGATGTCTGCAGTGGGGTTTTCTCTATATAACCCAGAGCCGGTTGAGCCAAGGGGTTGAGCTGTCCCCTCCTCTCTGTTTTAGGGTTGGCAGCTTAGCTAACTTGTTCCAGAAAGACAGGGGCGTCTCTGGAAAGCCACAGCGTCCTGCTTTCCATCTCCTCTACCCTGCCAGTCGCCGCTCTGACCTTTGTGTGGACGGCTAGAACTGAAACCCACTCCCGACAGACATCAGCCTTACTAACGTTAACTCGTTCTCCATCTAGGTGTGACGGAATACACCTGTGATCCCAGCACTTGCGGCTGATGGGGGAGAATGGAGAGTTCTAGGCGAGCCTGAGCTACACAGTGAGACCCTGCCTTAGAAAACCAAGGTCTGGAGACACGGCTCAGTGGTGGTTTGCTTGCCCAGCATGGACGAGTTGCTAGATTCAGTCTTCATCACCACACAACAGACAGACAAACACGCATCCTTGGAAGAGTCAGCATAGGCTAAAATGTCACCACAAGGCAGAGGGCCAGAGGGAAGGCATGCTACGCTGGTTTCCCTTTGACACCCAACTGTCCCCAAGGGGTGGGAACTGCTCTATCGATCTGCAGCAAAAGCACAGGAGTACCAAATGGTGACAAGACAAAGACAGAGAGAGGGAGAGAGACAGACAGACAGAGAGAGAGAGGAAGAGAGAGAATGATCTGTGACCTCCTCCCCCGTCTCTCTCCCAAACAGTCCCATCCATCATCAACAGCGGAAACCTGCTGCCGACAGAAGCCAAAGCATCAGCCACAGGCTTGAGTAAGACTCTTTCCAGCCTGTGCAAAGTCACGGACATCTCTACACCGCTCTCCCTTAAGTCTCTCTTTAATTTCAAAGAAAAGTTTAATCTAAACATAAAGCCCGTGGCACCAAGGACAAGACAGCACTGGGTTCACAGAGTAGCTCCAGAACCTTCCCAAGCAGTGGCCAACCCGGACCTCAGCTCTCCGCAGGGCAAGCAGTAAGGTGGCACCTCTCCTGTGAGTCTGCACAAACTGCCCACCCAGGAGTGAAAGCCTGGGCCTCCTCTGCCAGGTGAGTCTGTGCTCTTCAGACGCCTCCCATCCCACAGTCACCGAGTGCCTCTCCAGCTGCCCCAGCCCGACACCACCACTAGATCATCATTAAAGCCCACCGCTTCCTTCCCTCGGGGTCTCCTAATGTCCCTCCCTGTCTAAGGGCATCCTTAGAACTCTTTTTTTTTGTTTGTTTTTGTTTTTGTTTTTCGAGACAGGGTTTCTCTGTAGCTTTGGAGCCTGTCCTGGAACTAGTTCTTGTAGACCAGGCTGGACTCGAACTCACAGAGATCCGCTTGCCTCTGCCTCCCGAGTGCTGGGATTCAAGGCATGTGCCACCACCGCCCGGCCTTAGAACTCTTTAGAAAGTGCTTTTCTGGGGCTGATAAGCAAGAATCAGCACATTTTCCTATCATTTTGAGACAGGGTCTCACTACGTAGCTCTGGCTGTCCTGGAACTCGCTCTGTAGACCAGGCTGGCCTCAAACTCACAGAGATCCACCTGCCTCTGATTCCCAAATGCTGGGATTAAAGGCGTGCACCACCACACCTATCCTTTTTTTAAATTTTTGTACGTATGTTTATTTGTATGTATGTTTATTTGCCTGCATGTATGTCTGTGCATCACTTGCGTGCCTGGTACCTGCAGAGGTCAGAAAGGGTGTCGGAGTCCCTGTTACTGCAGTCATATAGTTGTGAGCTGCCATGTGGTTGCCAGGACTTGAACTCTGGTCCTCTGAAAGAGCAACCAATGCTCTTAACTGCTGAGCCATCTCTCCAGTCTGTCCATCCCCCCCCCCCACCGCCGCTTCTTTTAATTTAGAAGAAGACACGAGACAGTAGAGAATCTGAATGTGCCCTGTGCTTGGTCAAGAGGGAGGGCTATCTGTGACTTTTAAGCACACATAGTGTTAATGGTAAAAACCACAGAGGGGTTCAAAAGAGGCTTGACCAGGCACTGTATGGAAGCTTCTGGTAGTTCTCCACCTAGGACAGTCTGCACCTGTACACAGGTGTGCCTGTTCAACCCTGCTTACCAGGTGTGTTGCTCCATAAAGTGGACAGCCAACGGGAAGCTCCCCCAGGCTTCCCAGGGATTTGTCCGCTAGCTTTAGAGCAAGGGGCTAAGGTGGCTAAGGAGCACAGTGCCAAGGGCTTTCCAAATTCACTCGTCTGATCCACACACAAAACACTTCCTATCCTGGCTTTACAAGTGATCAAACAGAAGCACAGAGAGGCTAAGTTATTGCACAGAAGGGCCCGGATTTCAACTCTGTCTCTCACATCTGGTTGCAACCACCAGGCTGCAGCCGGTTTTACTTTGCTACCAATTTCTCTTGAGCAAGAGAAAAGCAGGACCTAAGACAAGGCCGCCTTGTCTGTGAGAGGGGCAGCTTCACGTGTCCTCACCTTAAAGCCAAGGAATGCAATGTTCTAGTGGCCGGGACTCGGGAAATAGCGCATGTGCAGTTCTCCCAGGGTGTCCAGAAAGTCCCACCATAGCTGGAGATAATGAACAGCTCAGAGCTGTAATCACAGAGTGCACTGTTAATTGCAGCAGAATGACCTTAGCCAGAGGCTAAACACTAAGGACGCAGGTCCCTTCTCCTCCTGTTCACCTTTCCACGGTCCGGATACATCAGGACAGCCAACTTCATCATGCACAGCCCACAAGGCCAGGACTCACAGGCCACTCTGACAGCGAGTGCTACTCACAGAAGAGAGGAGGCTCCCAGTAGATGGAAAACCGAGTCACCTCCCAGCTGCTGGCAGTCCCGGCTCTCTCAGGCCACCCTCACTTTCTCCCTACCCTGACAACATCTACGCTGTCCCTCCAGCATGAGGTCTTGAGTTCATCCCCACCCCCACAGACCAAGCAGCCTGTAGATGGAAGGGACAGAGGAGAGACAGCTGAAGCGGTGACATGTTGTCCCCTATCCCAGAGGGCAACGCTGGGAACAGAAGGAGCAGACATCCATCCTGCTCACTGTAAGGACCGTTCAGTCATCTCCTTCCAGAGGACAGCAGCTAACACCTGCTCTGTGGGACAAACCCAGAAAGCAAATCATTTGCTCTTACCCTGTCTGTGGCTCGCCTCAAACAGTTCGTTCGTTCTTTCTTTTTTCTTTCTTCCTTCCTTCCTTCCTTCCTTTCTTCCCTCCTTCCTTCCTTTTCTTTTCTTTCTTTTTTTTTGTTTTAATTTTTGTTTTTTCTGAGACAAAGTTTCTCTGTGTAACAGCCTTAGCTGTCCTGGAACTGAGCTGTAGACCAGGCTGGCCTCAAACTCACAGAGATCCGCCTGCCTCTGACTCCCGAGTGCTGGGATTAAAGGCGTGCGCCATCACCACCCCTGCTAAACGTTTTTTCTTAGCAAATGGAGAAACTGAAGTCAAGTGAAGGGACATCCTTACTGTCACCAACTGTGAGATTTAAGTGGGAGGGAGCCCCATTCTGTCCCCTTACAAATCCCCCATCCCCACAAAGAGAAGAAGGGTGAGGTCTTATTCTCTTCTGGTTTTGGTCAGTCTTGCTCAGGACATTTCTGTACAGCACTCGTCCTCCTGTATGGCAACTGTCTGTGCCACCTCCAGCTGGCTGAGTCTCCCTCGCCCCAGCACTCCTGGTGTCCGGCATGCAACTTTCTCAGAGCCCACTAGGGCTTCTCACGTAAGAGCTCTGCTTTTCAGGCCCAGCATCCTTAGAGGCCCAGTCTGTGCGTGTGGGTCAGTTGGGGTAGTGAGGGTAGGACATGACCTCTGCTGTTCTAACATAGAAAGGACTGCTCTGGGCTTGACTGGTGAGAATGAATCAAGAAAAGAATGGCCTGAGATTCTCCCCGACCCCTGAGGTTAGCGTGAACTTTGGGGGCTACTTCTCATGTGAGGAGTCTCGCTCTACCACAAAATGCACCAGGAACACCAGCTGGGCTGCCGAGGAGTCGGGAGCCAGTGGAGGCTCCTGTAGAGAAGGCCCTGGAGGACTCGGAGGAGGCAGGGATACTGACAGCGGTGATACCAAAGCCCTGTGAGGCTCTGCACCACGGCCTTCTGGAATCTCACTTCTCCCTACATGACCCTCAGTGCAAACCGACTCCCCGCTCCCCACACACCAGTGAAGCCTACCTTTGGAAGGCACATGGGGCAGCCCTAGGCGTGCAGAGTGGGATAGTGAAGGAGGAGCAGTGAGGGCTATCAGTGACTTCCGAAGTTTCAGGATGCCGCCTCTACCTGCATCCTACCTGGTCTTTTGAAAAACAAGTCTTCAACTACGCCTGGCATGTGCCAGGCACCAAGCACCTGGAAGAGAAGATGGAACCTATTCCAGGGGATCTTGTGACTCCTTCTGTGTGCCAGAGAATTAGGGGGTGAGGGCAGGTCTGGAGAA
Organism: Ondatra zibethicus; assembly: GCA_004026605.1. Taxonomy (NCBI): domain Eukaryota; kingdom Metazoa; phylum Chordata; class Mammalia; order Rodentia; family Cricetidae; genus Ondatra; species Ondatra zibethicus. Next base: position 27,417 of record PVIU01005755.1, read on the forward strand.
GGAGAGACAGGCTCCATCACTCCTGGCTCTTTAAATGAACAAAGCTGTTCTTGATAGCCAGAGGGCAGGATGGGGCTAGCCAGAGGCCACAGCTGCCCACAAGGACAGCAGGAGCAGTCCGATAGTGATGCTCACAGGACAGGTCTCAACAAGAAGCGCCGCTGAGCAGAAGCCAAAGGTCCTGAGCTCCTACTCTGACCCCACGTTCTGAGCTTCTACTCTGACCCCACAGCAAGTACTCTGTGTGTGCTCAGGTAGGCTACAAAGCCACTCTGATCCCCAGATAATTGGACTTGGCCACCACAGGATGGAGCCGGAAGAGGAGAGGGAGCAAGCTGACTGCCTCATGCCTACTTAACAATCTTTACAGGATGAAATCCAGTCCCCTGGGTGGGCGTTCAAGGCTCCCACCAGCTGCCAGCATTCCACCTTCTCGCATGGTCCCTGCAGATCCAAGATCCCCGGCTGCCTCGCGCCTCTTGTCCATAGTGCCTGCTATTGTTGACCCATCCTGAACCCTGTCACGCTCCCCCACACCCCCTCTACTGGAAGGGGTGGGTGGAAGATGTCTTCCCTTCCTCTACAGAAGGCTCCTTGTAGATCCCCTATTTCCCCAATCCTCTGCTAGGCTGAGAACATCAGAAGACAAGGACCTTAACTATGTCTTTCACTTGTCAAGTCTAAGAGATGCCTGTTTTGTGCCTGTCACAATACAAGGAGAATAAAGGAGGTTTGGAGTCTGGATCTCTTATACTGGGGATAGTGTGGACCTGGCAGCCCCACCCATCAGTCAGGAGGCTGGAGTTGCCCAGAGGCTCTGCAGGGCCTTCTGTTCCCTCCCCTTTAGCAGAAGGTTGAAGACTGACAATAAATCAAAAACACAAGCACCCCCACTCTGGCTCCTTACCCTGTATATGTGAGCATTGTAATCACTTTGGCAAAATCTTATGTTACTTTGATTTTGTAGATTAAAAAATGTGATGCCAGAGAGGTTAGGAAAGTTGCTCAAAGTCACACAGCAGGCAGCAGAGCCTCAGGTCTGTCTGGTTATCCGCTTCCCTCAACCTCAGACACACAATTTAACTCAACTGCAAGCACCTGTGTGTGCCCAGGCTTCCTGCTTAAAATGAGGAAATGGGGCTGGAAGGCCATGCGCGCTCCTGGGAATTCTCTTCCCCTTCCTGTCCAACGGCAGGCCAGCTCCCACCCTATGTCAGGAGGCCAGTGGGACGACAGGCCAGACAGCTGCCGTGATTGTGTGGTGCAGGCTGGGGGCTCAGCAAGTGGTCTCACCACGGACACTACTAAGAGCCCATCAAGAACAGGAGAAGCAGCTATGGCATCTCGGGGGCCCCTCCCACCAGCCATAGCTGCACTCCTCAAACATGCCCGTCTGCATCCTCCTGCCCCAGCAGGCATTTTCATCCCTCAGAACCTAACTATAGCTGTCGCCCAGGTAACACTTGTCTTCACACCTTCATTCCTTTCTTTTGGCGACTCCTGCCCCGATGCACAGAAATGATCCTCCAGTCTTGGGATTTTGCATGAACCCATCCATCCTCTAGAGTATCCTGAAGGATGAATATTCTTCTACCCTAAATCTAAGCCACCTCTTTCAGGAAGCCCTCCCTGATTGGCAGTGTCCACATCTGGCCTTGCTGTGCTTTGTTTTCTTGGAGCTTGATCTCCTCCCTGCATTTAGCGTGCACATACAACACACCACTTGACACACATTAAGGAGAAGCCTATGTCCATGTGCCAAGCTTCGACTGCGCAACTGCTATGTGCCAACAGTGCTAAGCACCAGACATTGGCTCTTGGGAAGCCTGTGCTCAAGGCAAGGCTCTTCAGACACTTTCCTGGGAAAGGCTCGGCTCTGTGCCTAGACCGCACTTTCCCGAGGACTGTCCCCTCTCTGCTCTACCAAGCACCCGATTTACACAGAACTTTGGCTTTTACAGACCGGCATCACCGGCTCGTTTTGATGGCAGAGCACTCCTATAACTCGGGGCAGGCAAGAAGGCGTTCGACCACTGGAAAGACAGGCACGCCAAGGCCCAGAAAGACAAAACAGCCTGCCCAAGTGCCTTGTGCTTGTCAGCCAGGCCATCCCGAGAGCTCAGGACACTTGGATCCCACACCATGCAGATGAGAACCTTAGGGGAACGGATGGGACCCTGCTGCCCCGGCCAGATAAACAGAGGCAGAGTCAAAGCTGAGGTAAAGACGGTGTTGCAACAGGGCTCCAGTCTTCGCCATGATCATGCCTACTGTTCCCGGCACAGAGGAGGCGCAGTGTGGATCTGCCATGTGCAGGAGAAACTTGTGGAAAGACAAATGGCAGAGGGCAGAGCCTAACAGAGTTCCTATTTGTTCGGTGTGTCATCCTAAAGACAACTTATTCTGTTGATAACCTAGTAAGGCGGCCAGATGGCTACCAGACTTCTATGAGGAGGGAGGAAATAGATACTATGAAGTTCAGATCCGGTCCCCCATCCCCTCCTCCTAACCTGTGATAGTGCAGTATAATCCAGCTGCACTTGGAGCCCATGAGTCTCCTTCAAGGCCAGCCCCTAGAGGCTTGAGCCACTGTCCACCTGAGGCCCTGTCCCTCACAGGGCAGCTCTCACTGGTGTGACGGTGAAGCAGGCCTAGGAAGGGACAGGGCTGAGGACTCGTAGTGTGTAGATGGAAGGATATTTTTAGGGTTGCAAAGGCTGAAGTAGTGGACAGGATTAAGGAGGGTACGTGAGTGTTTGTCACCAGGGAGAGACGCACTGCTAAGGTTTATAAATAGGATAAATCAAGGAGCCTTGTGAATAAGCACTTTGTGGGATGAGAGGGGAAGGGCAGGGCTGGACAGCAGGGAACTTGAGCTCGGGCCACTCTTTGGCTCCATCAGGGAAGGGACAGACACTGAGACAAGAAAACAGAGTCATTGGTCAGACGAAGACAGGAGCCAAACGGACTGAGCTATGGTTCCGTGGTCAAGGCCCCGGGTTCTCTTCCCAGCACTACAAATAACGACAACAGAAGAGTCTCTGAGAGCTAAGAATCAGAGAGAGAGAAAAAAAAAGATCTGGAGTGAAGAGAAAGTACAAAGCAGAAGGCTTTGCGTCGAAAGTGCTGAGCTGGGAAGCGGATTCTGAGTGTTTTCACCTGACCTAGGTGACAGTTAGGGACCATGCTGGGAAAGGAAACTGGAAACCCAATGAGTAGATGACAGTCGGCATCATTTGGAAGAGAAGAGACTTTGACATAGGTTTGACTGGTGTGCTCAGCCACCGACATGCAGGAGCCTCCTCCACACTAGGCCTCAGCTGCCCTAAAGGCTGTCGGACACGGATATCTCCGTGCTCCCGTGAGACACGAAAGGCCATGGAGCATCATGGGGAGGCAACATCCCTGTCTATCTGTGAGTCCAGATTTCTGGGATCAGCACATGGAAGACGAAAAAAAAGTGGTGGGGGCTGGAGAGGTGGCTCAGAGGTTAAGAGCACTGCCTGCTATTACAGAGGTCCTAAGTTCAATTCCCAGCAACCACATGGTGGCTCACAACCATCTGTAATGAGATCTGGTGCCCTCTTCTGGCCTGCTGGCATACATGCAGGCAGAACACTGTATACATAATAATTAAATAAATTTAAAAAAAAAATAAAAATAAGTGGTGAAAGGCATGTTTTCCTTCTGAGGGAGAATCCCTGGACAGGTGACTAACTGTCTCCATTTTCCTGGGATTAAAGGGAGTTCCCGTCACGCAGGAAAGTCCTGAACAAACCAGGATGGCATGGTCATCCCAATAAATGACTCACATGTGATGTCTTTGGTTTGATAAAGAACCGGTGGGCACCACACAAACTCTTCTTACTCAGAGGCACGTAGAACTCTGTCCCCAGTGCTGGGAGGCCTCGGGTCCAGCTGCCTGTCTTGGGAGTCCTGGGCACATAGAACACTGTATCATAACCCCACCTGACTGGAGATGGGTTGTTCTTACCTAGAGGACAAGGACCTTTAGAAACTGTTCAGGATTCTGAACATCTAGGACATTCTCTTTGGTAATTGTTAGAGTAGTCTGTGTGCAAACTCTGTAGGAGACTCTGAGCTGGGCATCCAGGTGGCCATGGGATCCTGCAAGGAACTCAGTGATCAGATACTGGAAGGGAGGCATAAGAAGAAACAGCGCCAGCCATGCCAGACTGTCAATGCCAGGCACAGCTAGGCTGCCATGAACGTGTCGAGCCCTATGCCCACGGCGAGCACAGCTCCTCACCATGGGGGTCCAACACAAGCAGCTGGGCTGTCCCAGGCTTGGGTCAACTCAACTTTCCTCTGTGCTGCTTTTGAGGTAGGTCGAGTACTCAGGGTCAGTCCCTCAGTAACCAACTTTCTCTGCAGCTCTGGTTCCATGCCTCCTTCTGCCAGCTGAAATGGAACCCAGCTTCAACTCTGTCCTTGGGCTTGTGCAGACCAAAGGGCATCAGTGGATACCCAGTTCTCCTGTCCCTAGAGCAGGTCCACCCTGTTCTAGGACCTGGGAGGAGGAACATAGCCTAAAAAGTCTGAATAGATACAGCTCCCCTTTGCTTCTGCCTACTGAGTCGCATCTTCAGGAGCCAAATGCTGCCAGTGCCCACAACATGTAAAGTACTAGGAACCCAAGGGGAGGGGCAGGGAGCACAAAAGCCTACAGGCTCCCTGTGCTTACTCTCCTGATTCTAGCACATCTGTCCCACTGTCCCTCCTACACCATCCAGTGACAGGGACAGGAGCAACCAACAGCAATGCCAAGCACACAGCAGTGCTCACACGCTCTGCGCCAGCCTCGAGTCCAGTGGCTCTCGACCTTCCTAGCACTGCGACCCTTTAATGCAGTTCCTCATGCTGTGGCGACCCCCCAACCATAACATTATTTCACCACTACTGCATAACTGTAATTTTGCTGCCATTATGAATCGTGATGAAAATGATATGTGACACGCAACCCCAAAGAGGTCACAACCCACAGGTTGAGAACTGCTGTCTATTTAGAGTATATTTCTAGCCAGCTGCTTTTGCTGCCAGATGCCTAAGGATCGTGCCTTCACTAACATTTTCACTCCGAGAAAGCTTTCTCTGTGCTAAGCTAGGCACTGGGACTTGGGCACAAGTCCAGCCTGACCTCATTGAGCCCACTCACCCTCATCACTCCCATTTGGCTCCCTTCTTCCCTTCTGGTACAGATGAGTCAAGACCTGCCCACAGCTGACACCCTGGAGCTCTGTGCTCAGGCAGAGGACCCTCCAGGTGGAAGCCAGCTCCGCACAGCAGCCTGCAGCATGAAGACGAGGTAAAAAGCTCCTTCTGTTTCTGCGTCTCTCTAGTTTCCCCCGCCCTCCGGTGCCCGGGACAGAAAGCTCACCAGTCTCCACCTGTGTGAGTCACATGGCCGAGCTCCCAGCAGAAGTAGCTCTAGGATGTTCTGGGCTGGAGCCCAAGGAGACAGACATACAGTGCTGCATCTTCGTCCTGGGATGCCCGGGGCAGCAGTGTCCAGGCTCCCTCACCGTCTAGGCTCCCTCTCCTCCCAGTCTCTCTAACCGCTCAGACTCCTCTCTATCCCACATGGTGTTACCCTTCTCCCTGTTTCTCTGTCTCCCTGTGAGGTCCTCCTTGTGTCTCCAGTGGCCAGCATGTAAGAAGGAGCTGGAATAAGAGCCCATCATAAGCTCTGATGACTTTCTGGCTGGAGCCTCTGGCCCAGTTAAGTCCAGGAGAGTACTGAGAGCCTCTGGTTGATCCGCTCCCTTTCCTGCCCAGCGGGTTGTTGTGTTTCATCTTCTTAACACAGATTTCATTCTGATCTGCAGGAGCAGATGGGGGACCAGCTGAGCCAGGCCTCAGGGACCTCAGTCTCCCGGGGAGGAGCCTCATTCACCCAGCTCTCCAGGCCCAAACCTTGGGGGACCTTCCTGAGGGTAAGAGACAGCCCAGGCCTCCAGGAAGGAAAAGTACCAGGAAGGCAGGTCTAAGCCCACCCCTGTGTCCTCCCCACTCCTTCCCTGCTCAGAGGACAGAGCAACTACAGGAGAGCCAGGTTCCTTGCCCCAGGATAGACACCTCCTCCACTCACTGTGATTCAGAGAGGAGGGGCCCTGATGTCTCTAGATACAACTTCACTGTCCTAGAATTGGAGTTAACTTTCTGATGAGAGTGGCCATGGTGAAAAGAAAAGAAATTGCTCTTGAAGGCTGCATGGACCTCCTTGGTGATGGACACCAGAACAAAGAATATAGACTTGGGCTGGAGAGATGGCTCAGCCGTTAAAGGCTAGGCTCACAACCAAAAATACAAAGAATATAGACTCTTGTCTCCATAACATACAGCCAATTGCTAGTTGTCTGTCCCAAGGTAGACAATGGAGTGCAGAGAGGTGATTTACATAACAATAGGAAACACATATTGAGTACCCACTTGTGTCCTGTGCACTGTGCTGAGTTCTTCATTTAATATTCATAAAATAGCTGACTGTGGTGGTTCATGCCTTAATCCAGTGCTCCGGAGGCAGAGATGAGGGGACTTCTGCGAATTCAAGGCCAGCCTTGCCTACATAGAGAATGTCAGGCCAGCCAGAATACATAGTGAGACACCACCTCAAAAAAATATTCACAATAAATTTTACAATGCCTACAGAAAAACTAAAGCAGGCAAAATTTAGCTTTTTGCCCAATGCCAAGTATTCAGACAGTGGTAGAACCACAAATCATACCTAAGTGAGCTGACCTTGGAGCTTAGCTCTTAGCCTCTAGACTAGGCTATTTCTTTTATTCTGTATGCACGCCGCACACATTTGTGTGTGTGTGTATGTGTGTGTGTGAATGTACACATGCTTTATAAACAATAGATTAGGTCACAGGCAGAAATCACTAGGGACAGTCAGGGGAACTTCGTGACTAATCATTAATCATTTAATTAAATATAGCTGAACTGTATTTCAGAACTAACTGAAAGAAAGTTGTTAAGAGCATCTCGGGTTTTGACTTCCTCCACCAGTATTACAACTTGAGATCTGTCTATAGAGCAATTCAGAGGACCCAATCTAGACTTTCAACTGAGCACTTGCAGGGTCCCTACTTTCCCAGTCCAGAGGCCAGAGTGGGTGGGAACGGGCCGCCCTGTTGCCTTCTGGTCTCAGGCTCCACAACAACACCTCCCGGAGGAAGAAGCCTCTTTCCAAAGAGAGTGATCACTTACTGTGAAATCAAAGAAGCAACGTCTAATTAGAGGGAATAATTAATGGGCAATTAGTCTGTAATGAATTAATGGGTATAGACAGAGATCATCAAGGCTACTGACATCCCAAACAAGCAAGCAGACACAGCGCGTCCTGATAGGGTGCGCACAGGGCAGAGTCTAGCCCCACACCCCAAGTAAAGCCACCGAAGGACCCTTTAGTCTTGATCAAGCGCCACCTCTAGCTGCCTTTTCTGGTAATACAGGGACAGCAGACCGTGTCACACAATGTGCTGAGGTTTCGACCCCAAACCCAGGATAGGGAAAAGGGCCATGCAGACAGGAGTGACCTGAGAGCAGAAACAGCCCATCACAGTGTACAGGCCTTATCTGGATCCAAATAAAAAGGAAAATCGTTTTCAAACATGATGGAGGAATGTAAATACTGGCGAGACTTGTTAGTTTTGTTGAGGTGTGATGATGATATTTCAGTGTTTTTCTAAGCGTCAGAACCTTTAGACACGAAATGATCAGCTGTCTAGGTTTCTCTTCAAAATAACCAGAGGGTAGAAAGGGCTGGGAATGAACAAGACTGACCGTCCACGAGGCCACTTCCAGATGATCGAAAGGGGCATGTAAGGGTTATTTCATTATTCCCTCTGACCTTGCACGAGCTTAAAAGTTTTCATTAAAAATTTTTAAAAATTAATATAAATCAAAAGACTAAAGAGATGGCTCATTCAATAAAGTGCCTGCCACGTAAGCCTGACAACCTGAGTTTGGGTCCTGGACACCTCTTCAAAAAATACTGGGAGGAGTCAGGGGAGGAGAAAGACCGGCAGAGCCCTGAAGCTCATTGGCTGTCTAGTCAAACTAATGAGCTCCTGGTTCCAAGACAGAGTCTGTCTTAAATAAATACATGTGTTTAAATATATAAATCGGAAGCTAGATCTGGGGACACAGGACGGGCCTTAAATCCTAGTAACTCAGGAGGCTGAGACAGGAGGATGGTAAGTTCATGGCCTGCCTGGGCTACAGAGTTCAAGGGGTGGGCAGCAGGATGAGTCAGCAGATAAAGGCACCTGAGCTCAGCCCCCAGAATCCACATGATGGAAAGAGAGAACCAACTCCCATAAACCGTCCTCTGGCTCCATACGTACCTATCATGTACACAGGAACACACACACAATGAATAAATAAAATGTAACATAATTTTTTTTTAATTTAAAAAGGGAGTTCAAGACCAGCCTTGGCAACTTAGTGAGACTCTGTCTTGGATTAAAAAAAAAAAAGCAGGCATGGACTGGAGAGATGGCTCAGTGGTTAAGAGCACCGCCTGCTCGTGTAAAGGTCCTGAGTTCAATTCCCAGCAACCACATGGTGGCTCACAACCATCTGTAATGAGATCTGGTGCCTCTTCTGGCCTGCAGGCATGCATGTAGGCAGAATACTGTATACACGATAAATAAATAAATCTAAAAAAAAAAAAGGAGTAGGCATAATGGTTCATGCCTGTAATACTAGCAGTTAAAAAGTGAGGGTAGGAAAAATCACGAATTCAAGGTCATCCTTTGCTACATAGTGGGTTGCTACAATAGAACCATCTCGAAAAGCCAAATGAGTAAAATAAATGACAAATCGGATCACTGTGAGCTTGTGGCCATGATGCAATAAACACCTCGAAGCTGACCAGGTCCCTGGCTCTGGCCCTGGGCACCTGCTCTGTAGCCACATGCACACATGAGGCAAGAAACCAGAGTTCTCTTCCCCTCCCAGCAGAACCTCTGCCACTGCACCCTCATTTTCTACAGTTCCATTACATCTTTGATAGTGGCCCTACCAGAGAAAGTGGCAGCCACTGGTGGAATCAGGCCTTCGTCAGAAGGCTGGTCCTGCCCTCCCTCCCCTGGAACGTCGCCAGTCCCAGGTGGAGTTCTGCTGTCTGTACCTGAGGTCTGAGAGAAGTCTCAGCAAAATAGCACCTACAGCCGTTGGGTTGGCTTTGCTACCTCTGCCTCCATCAGAAGTGGGGTGTGGGCAGAGGAAAAAGGGTAGGTGTGGGAAGGACAAGGCCACACAAGAACCAAGAGAGCCTGTGCCTCAGCCCTACCCTGCCCAGCCGGCCAGGCCATGCCAACCCCACCTTGGACAAACACCCCACACACTGTAGGCTGCTCCCATCTCAGCACTTCCTGGTGCCGCTGATCTCGAAGGAAAGGAGGGGACAGCGTTCTGAAGCTAGGGACTGAGGTAGAGAAGCAGACATAAACCTGAAGGCAAGCAGGGCATGGGGGTGGCCAGGGTCCTTTGGAAGGGAGGAAAAAGGAGAAATTGTGCCATGCTTGGCAAATTCCGGAGTTCGAATCTGTTGAGTAAATAATTGAGGAAAGAACAAGAGAAAGGAAGGGAGCGAAGAATCAACAGTGGGGAGTATGTGGAGATAGGGAAGTAGAAGGATGCCTCTAGAAAACCCAGTCAACAGCCAGGTCAACTACCCCGTCGCTCACAGTCCCAGGCCTGAATTCATAGCCCTTACCAGCCAGGAAGGGTGTATGAGAACCACCTCGTGCTGCCAATAGTCCACTTCCCACGGAGCAGCCCGCTCTGGTGCCCTCCTCCACCTGCTCCTAAGGTGCAGCACACCAGGAGATGCTCCACCCCAGACCCCAACAGCCAATCAAAGAAGCTGGCCCAGAGCCCGCCTCTTGGGACACACTACTGTAGGGGCCAGACCACAGTATTCCACCAAGGTGCTTGTTCCATATTCATGCCCATGCTAGGCAGTCACGAGATGGCCAGGGCAGAATCGCCTCTAGGCCAAGTCCACCTCGCACCTCCTCGCTCTCACTGATCTTCAGGGACCACAGGCCAAGTCCACCTCGCACCTCCTCGCTCTCACTGATCTTCAGGGACCACAGGGCCCAAGGCCCCCTGTGAATCGACCTCCCTTAAAGCCAGGGCAAGCAGGCACAGACCTAACTCTTAGATCCTGAGGAAGTGGCCAGCAACTCAAGGGACCTTGCCACTCATCCCAGCTGCAGTACTGACGCTGAAAGGAAAATCCTGGCCCTGCCTCCTCTTGGCAGCAGGACTTCAAGCAAACCACCGAATGCCTCAGAGTGACCCAAGGTCACTGTGACCTTTTCCTTCCGTCTGTACACTCAGAAGGATGGGAGCATGCACAGAGAGAAAACTCTCAACAACAAAGACGCTCTATAAATGCAGGGTATCGTTATCATAAACCAGAGGCCCTGCCCACACAGCAAGGAGGGCGCAGGTTTCTGTCGGGCTTGGAGGTGCTCCACTAAATGAAGAGAGATAGAAAGCATCAAGGCTCTAAGCTCCACATTTGGGGTCTCTGGGCAGAGTCCCCCAACTCTATGGGGAGGGAAATGAACTGTGTGAGGGGAAATGGGAAGATCTGGACCTGTGATTTGTATTTGGGGTTGACAGACATTTATCTGACCATCCAGGACTTGGTCTAAAGCAGGCAACATGGAGAAGCAGGCAGTCACACCCCTGTGGCCCTTTCTTCATCCTCCTGGAAGAAAGCATGTCTCCATAGAACTAGAGCTCCAATTTAGGTCTCTAGCAGTTCTTTACCCCTCACTAAAACAATAACCGTATTATTAATCTCTGGGGCTGGGGGTGTAGCTCAGTTGGTAATGCTCTGGCGGGCATGGTAAAACCCTGAATTCAACCTCAGTACCGTGCAAACCAGGTGTAGTGGCTCATGCCTGTAGTCTCAGCACTTGGGGTGGAGGTAGAGGATCAGAAGTTCAACGTCACCCTCATCTCCTTAAGTTCAAGGCCAGCCTGGGATACACGAAGCTCAAAATAACAGCAATAATACTATTCTCTGAACATTTGCACAGCTTTTTAACACACTGACTGTTTTCCACTGTAGCTTCATATAAGCCAAAGGAGGAAGCCCTAGATAATTGTTCTCATTTCCCAGCTGATACGAACAGGTGGGATCCAACGGGGATGGGAAATTATCTGGTTCTATATCCTTAAAGGAGAGGAGAAGCCAGGTGAGAACTGAAATCTCTCTTGCTCCAGCCAGGCTGCCACATTTCTTGGAAGCCAAGGTTCAGCCTGCAAGGGATGGGTGTGGTGTATTGGGAGGCCAAGGCCTGCTTTCTAGGAGAAGCCTCCTGCACTTGCTCCGACTGCTTCCTCTGGGGGTAGAGACACAACAATCCACTTCTGCACTAAGCATGTCTCAACCCAGGGTTTCCCTAGCAATACCCTCCCTTATAAACAACTGTGCAACCAGTTTGTTCCTGGTCACTGGTCACTCCTAGACAGGTGACGTCCTGTAATCCCAGAGCTTAGGAGGTGGAGGCAGGACAGTCTGAGTCACAAGCCAACCTGTGCTGCATAACAGGACAGAGTTTCAAAACAACAACAGATATGCGAAGTCCCTCTAAAGCTGTCAATTCTAAAGAGAGTCATCTGTGGGCCATTTCTCCCTCATCTTGGCCACAAAAAGTAATTCAGTTTTGAGGGTAGCAAGGAATAGACTCTTCCAGAACCCATTTGTATTGCAGACGGGCTGGGATAGAGCAGACGTGCAGTATGGACTAGTCACACTTCAGACAGGTACCTAGGAAAGTTCTCCTGAGTTGATTGTGTTTCTGGGCAAGAGAATTGGACAGGGGCTGGAGAGATGGCTCAGTGGTCAACAGTGCTCGCTGCTCTTCCAGAGGACAAACCAGAGTTTTGTTCATAGCACCAGGTGGAGCAACTTACAATCACCTGTAAACTCCAGCTCTAGGGAATCCGATGCCCTCTTCTGGCCTCCATGGGAAGCAGGACTCACCACCCTATGCACAAACACACACACACACATGCACGCACGCACACACACCCCACCCCTACACACACACATACACATTCGCATGCACACACCCCTACACATACACACACATATCCACACACATACCCCTACATACACCCCTACACACACACAAACAAACAATAAAAAGTCTTTAAGAGAGACAGAACTAGACACACAGCACAGAGACAGAACCTCCATGTTGAGGAGAGTAGGGGAAAGACAGGAGACAGAGGTGAAAGTAACCTCCCCACCCTCGCCCCTGTGTTCAGGAGGCCTCTGATCCCCCAAGCCACTCTTCAAAGAGCCTGTGAAATTCACTAGAGCTTCCTAAATCATCACAGAGGCAGGTTCTGGGGCTATTATCCTGAATTTATTTTGTGTTATGGTGTGGAGGTCAGAGGACAACTTTCAGGAATCAATTCTCTTTCTCCCACGTGGGTCCTGTGGCTCAAACTCAGACCATCAGGCTTGGCAGCAAGCTCCTTCCCCCACTAAGCCATCTTACCTGTCTCTCTCTCTCTCTTTTAATTGACTACACAAAATACTAATTGTATATGCTTATGGAGAACAGTGGGATATTCTAGAACAAGTTAATTAGTATCCGCATCACCTCATAGTCTTATTTCTTTGTTACAGAAACAATTAAGTCCCCTCCTCCAGCAACTGTGAAAGGTGGAGAGCACCCTCTTCCAGCCACCACCTCACACAAGCAGCAGTCCCAGAACCTCCTGTGTGTAGCTGGACCGACATCCCAGCTTTCCCCAGCCACTCCTCCCATTGGCTTGGCAGATCAGCAGGACAGGAAGTGCTCAGAGGCGCTTTTCCACTCAATTGTTCCTGTCTCTGCCAGACGAGGTCAGGAAGGCAGGAAGGATGGACACCGGGAAAGGGGGGGGAGGAGGGGAGAATGGAGGGAGTCAGCTTGATGTCAATCACTCCAAAACTGCAGGCAGCAGCTCCACCCAGACACCCAAGCTGGGCCTTGGTCAAGCCCCTCCCTGCCTTCCCTAGCAGACACAGGCTACAGAGAAGCCCCCTTGGAAAGTAGAAGGGGAGGGTGGCTGTACTTAGCAGTAGGGTCCTCAGGGGATCCTGTGGGGATATTTTGTTTGTGCTTTAACAAACAAAGCTTGCCTAAAGATCAGAATGCGGAGCTAGCCACACTAGTTAGCCATTAGAGGCCAGGCAGAGGTGGCACACACCAGAGGCAGATAGATGTCTGTGAGTTCAAGGCCACCCTGGGCTACACGAGATTGAATCAGTCTAAAAGAGAAATGGAGCCAAGCGGTGGTGGCTCACACCTTTAATCCCAGCACTAGGGAGGTAGATGTGGGAAGTGACTGGGCAGAGAGAGGAATATAAGGAGGGCAGAGACAGGGGCTCAGAATTCAGTCTGAGGACTTGCAGACACAGGATACCCCATTCGATCTGAGGATTTCATAGAGATGAGAACTAGAGGCTGCTGCTCTGCTTCTCTGTTCTTTCAGCTTTCACCCCCAATATCTGACGCCGGGTTTTTATTATTAAGATCAATGCGAATTCGTACAAGAGGATCCCATCTCTGGGAGCATGGTTAAGGTGCAGTAGATATTTGGCCCTGCTCTTGCTCTCTGCCAGCGCAGCTAGGTGAAGGCAGAGGAACATTCTGGAAAACATCACAAAGCCCTCAGCTCCAAGGTTGGCAGTGTCATGATATGGCATCAATTACGATAAGCAGAGATAAAATAACTCCAGGAAAAAGAGACAGAGGGGAGCTGGAGAGATGATGGGTTCAATCCCTTAGATCTCACAGTAGATGGAAGGCTCCTAAAAGTTGTCCTCTTACTTCACACATGTTCTGTGGCACATATATGTTTTGTGGCATACACATGCCCACACTCTTTCACACACACACACACCACATGCACACAGTACCCATTCCCCTGCTTTTCCTGTCTGAGCCTCAGGGGACCAAAGAGCTAGCTGAGCAGAGCCAGGCACTGAGGATGGTAGGGTAAAGGAGGCAGGGCAGGGCACACCGGACCTTCTTTCCACACCTTCAACCCTGCTCCGCCAGGCTTCTGGCATTGGCCAGGGTCTGTTCTACCGGATCACCTTCAGGGGTCATCTCTCAGGGGTGCCACAGCAGAAGTCTCCATGTTATGATCTTCTCCGATGTCAAGAGAGTCCTTCCAAGGGACCCTGTTCCCAATGCCCTTTCTGCCATCCTATGCCCTTTCACCCTCCTGTCTCTGCCATCTCACTTTAGCCTAAGATTTGGATTGCGAGCCCCACCTATTGCATGTTTGAAACATCTCTTAGGGTGTTATCATGGTACGGCACCCCTAACCATGCTGCTTCTTTTAAGACCAGCGTGTGCCTGGGCCCAGTCCTCTCTAGGGCCCCACCTCCTGCAGGTCACAGGATGCCTCTGCAAGGAAGCATCCAGAACCTTGCACTGGGCTGCCTTGTCCTCCTACCTCTCATGAGCTTGGAAGCCAGTCTCCATGGGTGCAGGAATGCTTTTCACACAGGAAGATTTGTCAGACTCTAGACACCCTGGCCAGTAACCAGAACAGAATCACAAAAGCATGCGACTGTCTGAGGCAAATCTCCTGCTAGGGCTGGACCAGGGTGATAGAGAGCTGGGTCTGAGGATGGAGCCTGTGCAAAAGGAGTGCCTGGAGGCAGGGAGGGAGGGCTGTTAAGGCTCCTATGCCTCTTTCTGGATTCCCACACTGTTTTAATTTGTCCCTTTAGAGAGAAGAATTAAGAAAAATCTCCAACTCTCTCTACCTTCTGGTTCCTCAATGCCATGTGTCAGTGGCCAGGCAAGACAGTTGGAGATGAACTGAGCCTGGGAAGGGATGGAAAACCAGACTAGACTATTGACCACCTAGACCATCTGTCTCTAGCCTGAGAACGTGTTGCCAGAGCCAGACTAAGATGGAAGGGCACCATAACGTTTATCACCAGCCCTGTCAAGGGAACACCCTCCAACAGCTGCTGTCACCTTGGTGGCCCGTATCCTGGTTCAGCCAGTGAGACCTCACATGGCACAAGTACTTGGAATGGAGTCCCTGCTGCTTTAACACACAGAGA
This sequence comes from Ondatra zibethicus, assembly GCA_004026605.1. Taxonomy (NCBI): domain Eukaryota; kingdom Metazoa; phylum Chordata; class Mammalia; order Rodentia; family Cricetidae; genus Ondatra; species Ondatra zibethicus. Next base: position 42,550 of record PVIU01005755.1, read on the forward strand.
GAGACAGAAAGTCAGGAATAGAACTGGGAAGCAGGGTGGGCATGCATAAAGATGAGGGAAAGGAAGAGAATTAATGAGCTCTTGCTGGAATCAATTTTTAAAAGAACAAACAAAAGCAATTAATGTGAGAGGGTAGAATTCCCCAGCTCAGCTGCTCCAGGGGCCACTGCTGAGGGGGACCAGAAAGCTGTCTGTCTGCTCTGTGGTTACAGGGAAGAAGGGTGTGTCTGGAAGGACACAAGGTACAGGACCCCTCGACCCCATATCTGGGCTCCATGGGAGGCATATGTAGACCTATGGGTTGGTGAACAACTCTCACACCAAGGATGCTGAGGACAAGTCCCCCAACTTCGTGACTAGCTATGAAGACTCCCAAATGTGCAAAACATTGTCAGGTGCTTAAGGACAAGACATGGTGGCCAGTGGACAATGTACAGGAAGCTTGAACTAGCTGCATTTCTCCCTTCCATCCAAACCACCCTATCCTATGGGGATTATCTGCTCTGATCTACAGATGGGGAACCCGAGGTTCCTGGAGGCTAAATGTACGGAAGAGAACATGTGCTCTGTGGTCCCAGACACCGAGTTTTGAATCACGATCCCATGACTTTCTCATCATGTGAGCCAACCATGCCACCTTGCAGAGGTGATGTAACTTCTCTGGTTCTCAGCTTCAGAACAGCCTGGATACTGTCATGTATGTCCCGAACTGTAGTAACAGTTAAGATAAGAATATAAAGCTCCCACAGAGTGCTAGTAAGGGCCCACAGCAGCGATTCAGCGGAGTTCATTGTCTTCCTGCCACCTCTCCCCACCAAGACAATGTGCTCCTTCCTTCAACACACGATGGAATGCCAAATGTTTGAAAAGGGGGCAAGGAAATGGAATTTATGAACGCCTTTATTTATACACCAAGCACTTTACTAGACTTCAGGGTGGGGTATGGAGAACACAGGAGAGTCCTTGTTTATAACTCACCAGACACAGCCCAGGAATAACCGAATGCTGGCAGCATGTGGCAGGAGCCATGGGAGATAAGTGAACAAAGACACGGCCCTGGATTAGAAAGCATGAGTTGGGGGAGGAGGGGATAAAGGGCAGAGGGCGGCTCCTGCAGGCAGCCAGAAAAGGGCCCAGAGAGCCCATATAACTCTCATATGCAGGATTCTGCAGCAGGGGAGGTCGGAGGAGCTGACGGGAAGTGACGGGGTGGGGCCTCTTGTAGGTAGACTCGGGAAGAATTCATAAGCTACTAGTCAATCATGCCTCGGTGTGCAAGTGTGGAGGAGGGTCAGAGATGGCTGCAAGTTCTTTGGTGCTCCTCACAGCACAAGGTGGAGCCTCGCTCTTTGCCTCTGGCTGCTCGGTTTGTCAGAATATAACAGATGTGATGCAGTGTGGCTGAGAGGACATTGCAGGCCTTGAAGTTTCCACTTGGGCACCTCAGAATATGTTTCACAGTGTGTGTGTGTGTGTGTGTGTGTGTGTGTGTGTGTGTGTGTGTGTGTGTGTGTGTGTGTGTGTGTGTTTTCATATAGATTTTACAGTGATGGGGATGGAACCAGGGCTTCACATGCTGGTCAGGTGCTCTGTCACTGAGCTCCACTTTAGCTCACAGTGTTCTCTTGAGACACTGTCTCTCAGAATCAAGTGACTTGCTCTGTCTCAAGGAGCCAGAATGACAAACCCAGATCCCAGAGGACAACTAGCATCCCCTGCTAGTCACGTGGGGATTCTCTCTGTCTGTGTATCTGGGCGAGGGGCAGGCTGCAGGTAATAACAAGGACATTAGAAAACTCACGAAGAGCTGCACCCATGGCCCACTGAGCTACAGGAAGTGACGCGTTGCCCCGAGCGACATTGTTTTGGATTGTCTGCTATGTGGCAATAGTTAATGGGAACTAAGTCCATTTACTACAAATGAGTAAGACCCCAGGGGAAAAGGGAAGTAGCTATGTGCTGGGAGCAGGGAGGAGGGCATCGGAAAACTGTAGTGAAGAAGAGGAAGAGGAAAGCCAAACTCTAGCTTGAGCTCTCCCCTCCTCAACTCTTCCGGCCGCGGTGCCAGAGCAATATGACTCATAACGCAACTGACCCCAGGGAGATACCGGGGAAACTCGGTACAGGTAACGCTGCTTAGAACAGAGCTATTTATAACAGCAACATATTGGAAAGAACCCAAGTTCTTTTTTTGTTTTTCTTTAGAAATTTAAGACATTCAGCTAGGCACGGAACACTAGGGAGGCAGATGAGAAAGATCTTTCTGTAGCTCTCTGTAGAGAGTTCGAGTCATCCCGGTGCACATAATGAGTTCCAGGACAGTGTATAGAGAAAAAAAAACTTTTAAAACATAATTAAGTAATTAATTGCACATAGTGTGTATGTGTGTCTCTCTCTTCGTGTGTGTGCAGATCAGAGGACAACTTGTTGGAGCTAGTTCTCACCTTCCACCATGCAGACACCAGGAGTCAAACTCAGGTGTCAGGCTTGGCAGCAGGCACCTGGACAACCCAAAACCCTCCCTGGACCCTGTCCTTCCCAGTCCCATAATCTCTGCTAATGGGATGTCTCTTCATGTGCACAGTGAGCCATCTTGCCAACCCAAATGCTCTGTTGTAAGTTAAGCAATAATGTGGCAGAATTATTTAAGGTTATTGGAGGTGGCAAACTTACTATTGACATACCTGGGAGTGCTTCTATAAAACAGCCACCAAACAGGGGAACTCTTGAGGGGACAGCAGCCGCACATCAATCCCAAGTGTGTAAAGAAAGGTCAGAAGGCCACATGGGATGAACGCCCATGTTTTTAAACAAAACTGATTAAGTCCACCCCACCCACCCAACCCCCTTTTGGTTTTATGAGATTTTTGAAACAGGATCTCTCTAATATGTAGCCCTGGATGTCTTGAGGCTAGCCTCAAATGGCCTGAAATTTATCTGCCTCAGCCTCCAGAGGGCTGGGATTAACTGCCCAGCTTGACTGTCACTTTTTAAAAAATACCAGTTTAGTAAATGTAGCTGAGTCTTGCCTCGGATATGTAAGGCTCTGGTTCCACTCTCACCCCCCACCTCCCAAAGAAGCATTTGCAGCAGTCCCAGCTACAGGGAGGCCGACGAATCTCTGGAGCCTAAGAATTCAAGTGCGCACATAGTTTTCATCTCAATCAATGCTGTCAGTCAGTACAAATTCTAAAAATGGGGTCATAGGAATCAGAAAGAGACATCCTGGTGCACATAATGAGTTTTCTGGAGATTTGAAAACTCTCCTCTCTCCCTCTCTTGCTTTCTCTCCCGGTTTTGTTTTGAGTCAGGGTTTTGGCCTTGAACTCAGCTGATCCACCTGCCTCTGCCTCCAGATTGCTGGGATTAAAGGCACCCAGTGAAAACACTTTCTTTTCCCTCACGGGAGAACTTGGTTAAAATCCAAGGTAGGGGAAGGGAAGGCATGCCAGTGTGAGGCGCTGCAGGATGAGAGGGATGCAAGTGGGGGAGGGGCTGCAGCATCTCCGCAGCGGGGAAGTCAAATGTTAGGAAACAAACCCACCAGTGTTTGCTGACACGTGCGAAGAGAAGGACTCACACAAAAGCCACACATTATCCCATAATTATTGTCTCTCTCATGCCTGCAATTAACAGCTGTCTGAGAGGCGGCTGCTGGGGTAAATAAATGTTCACCCCATTACAGTCAATCAGCCAGCTGAAGCGCCAATTAACAAGCCCACTGCAGAGACACTTGGGGACCCAGCAGCAACTGCAGGAGGAAGTGGATCCTGGGTACCATCTGAAAGGATGCTCCAGGTCATTCAGATGAGCCGCACTGAGCCAGCAGAAGCCAAGTTCAATATGACTGCATATATCTGTGTCCCTAGGAGCAGACCCTGGCCTGCGGGAGGCTGTGGAGGGGAAGCAAGTAGGGGAAGGCTTCTGAGGAGCTTTTGGAGAAAGGCAAAGGGCAAGAAGGGAGGCAGATAGGTGGCCAGCCAGCCTGAACCCACAAACAAGGTTCACGCTGGTCTGTGACTAGTTTTTCCTAAGCGGCAAGCTTGGAAACACAGAGAAGGTGCTCGTGTCAGAGAAGTCAAAGCTGATTCTTTTGTCCAGTGGGAGACAGGCCAGCAAGCAGCTGAGAGGAGACATCGCTTGCTGGGACTGTAGCTCAGTGGTAAAGTACTGGCTCAGCAGGCACGAGGCCCTAGACCCATTCCCCAGTACCACAGGGCGGGGGTGCGGATGAGAAAACCACCACCTTGACAATATTTGGGGGCTGGGAAGATGGTTTAGTGGATAAAAGCACTTGCTGCTTAAGCATGAGAACCTGGATTCAAACGTTCAGCATCCACACAAAATATCATATTGGAGCGGTGAGGAGGGTGGTGGTGGTGAGGGGATGGGGAGACAGAGAAGCTGCCGTCCTGACTCCAAGTTCAGTGAGAAACTGCAACTAAAGGGAGTGGTAGAATGCAATGAGGCAAGGCATCCAGCATCTTCCTTGGGCCTCTGCTCATGCACAGTGTGTGCTTGCATACACACACACACACACACACATCCCAACTCCTCTCTTAGGGATATGAAGAAGACAGAGGTCCCCACCAGTGCTGCCTGGCATACCCAGTGCAGGGGCCAGCAGGGACCCATTCTTGCCACACTCTGGTCTCCAAGATGCAGGTCACAGGACAAGAATGACGCTTGTCAGACTACACTGGATCCAATGGGTCTCCATCCTGGCTTCACTTAAGAATTACTCAGAGAACTTATATAAAATGTTGATGCCATTTGCCCACCAGGGACCAACCACGCTGCGATCTCCATCAAATGTCCATGCCACCAGACCTGACATCTGCTTAGAAGGCATGGGTAACAGAGCATTCCCTGACAAAGCCGAGAGGGATGGCAGCCAACTATGGCAGACCAAGATTCCTGTTCTGACACAACGGTTTAACATCAGTGAGACGAATTCAACAAAGCTACAAAACCAATGCAGAAAATGCAAAAGACCCCGTGTGTACTTGTGAGTCTGAGACCTGCACTGGACTCAAAGGCAAACTGTCAATAAAACCAGGGTAACAGAGCGCCATCTACACGGGGCATTAGTCTGGCCAGTCAGATCTGTGGTTGGTTTTGCTTGTGTTTCTTTGTTTTGGTTTAGTTTTGAGTCAGGGTCTCACTCTAAAGCCCCAGCTGGCCTCAAAGTCATGATCCTCCTGCCTCATTCTCCCAAGTGCTAGGATTATAGGTATTATAGGTGTTCATAACCAAGAACTAAACAGGGAATTTGTGACCAAATGTTTTGAAAACAGTTTTATGTCTGTCCCTAGGGACCTGACCAGCAGGACCATGAAGGGCAGGGATTAGGGATGTAACTGAACAGTAGAGCGTTTGCCTGCCTTAGCTTCCATGTCCAGGTGAGGGAGAGAGAGAGAAAGAGAGAGAGAGAGAAGAGGGGAGGAGAAGAAAGACAGAGAGAGGGGCAGAGACAGAGACACAGAGAAAAAGAGACAGACAGACAGAAAGAGATGCACATACACAGAATGACTTTAAAAGCAGAGGTCGCCCCCCGTGCCCCCGCGCCCACAAGCTCATTTATTAACGAAATGCTTCTCAGATTCTGATGCACATTACTATCCTCTGAGTATCTTGTTGAAGTGAGGCTGGGAGCCATCATCCCGGACAAGCTCCCCAGTGATTTAGATGTTGCTGAGTCACAGAGGTCTAGGGGGGCACAGCAAAGATGTCTGCAACACCTGTGTCCCTTCCTCCATGCGCCTGGAAACGTTAAAGTGGAAGAGGCTGAACAGGAGGTAAGGAAGTCCCAACAGTGCATGTTCTGCGCAGTTGAGAAGCGGACACACCGACAGAGCAAAGAAAAAAATGAAAGAGAGCCTCCAAAAGAGAGAAGAGCCCGAGGGAGCAGTTTTAGCTCAGCTCCATGCAACTCCAGAGATTTCCCCAACAGAATGATAGGTAGCGGAATGGTACCATATTAAGGACTCAACTGCATCAGCGAGGGCTCTTGTGTGTTTGGAACTAATATAAAAGATCACTTTAGGCTTCCCTTGACACGGAACTTTCCTCTAATTCAGATCATTTGTTCTATGTAGGAGAGGGGAGACCTAAATCTAAAAGCTCTCTGTGGAAAAATAACCTGCGGGGCAGATTCAGTAATATGAGATCAGTTTAAACGCTAGTATCCACAAACTTAGTCCAGTATCACAGAAATAATATTGTTTAGCTGGGAGATATCAGAGCCTCAGGGAACAGAGCATAATTGAAACGCTGTCTTCAGTGCTACAATGCTTATTTCAAAAGAGGGTTAAGCCAGGTGGTGGTGGCGCTCACCTTTAATCCCAGCACTCGGGAGGCAGAAGCAGGCAGATCTCTGTGAGTTGGAAGTCAGCCTGGTCTACAAGAGCTAGTTCCAGGACTACACACACAGATAAACCCTGTCTTGAGATACCAAAAAAAAGGGGGGAGGAGTGTTTGTGTTAAAAGATATCATGTATGAAATTGCCCGTATTTTCCAAGTACTGTTCTATTTTACATGTATCAGCTAATTTATCTCAACAAAAGAGGTAGGTTCAACCATCACCTACATTTTACAGATAGGTGAACTGAGGAGCAAAGAAGTGAAGAATTAAAATGAAGATCACAGCTAGTGTCTTGGGCTTTCTACTGCTGTGATTAAATGCCGTAAGCAAAAGCAAACTGGGGGGGGGGTGGGCTTCCACACCTCCACATCCCAGTCCATCATCAAAGGGAAGTCAGGGTAGGAACCCGAACCTAGATGCGTGCATCGTCCATTGAGGGTACTGCTTACTGGCTCGCTCCTCATGGCCAGCTCAACCTGAGTCCTTTTATTGCATGCACGACACAGTGAACAGAGCCTTTTCCCTCAATTACTAATTAAGAAAATGTACCACAGGCTTGCCCACAGGCCAATTTTATGGGGATTTTTTTCATTTGAGGTTTCCTTTTCCCAAATGACTCTAACTTGTGTCAAGCTGACATAAAAACTAGCCAGCACAGTTAGAGAGCAAAGAGCCAGCCAGACACAAGCCCAAGCAGATGGATGCCAGAGACAGTGTCTTTTCCACTGTGGCATGGGCTCTGCGGACACTTCCTCTGCCTCCTGGAATGATGACAGACAGAAAGCCCAGGAAAGGAGAGTTAGGACACTGGACTGGAACCAAAGTGTGAAATTCAACAAAAGAAAATTCAACAGAAGCTGCCCAACAATGATATTGGGGCTCTGCAAAGCCCCGCGGGGATACTCAAGTAGGGACTGTCTGACAACATTCAAGGTTGATGTTAAATCCCACTCTGGTCTTGACCTTTCTGTCCAGAGAAACGGGCTCTTGAAGAATATATATTCTGTTTCATATGATGTTTATAGTGATTTGCGTCAAGTCCAGACTTGCCCGTTGATGCTGGTGGGTGCGTAATGGTGAGAAAGAGACAGCAATAGCCATACATAAATTTGGCCAGGATGCCTGAGGATCGAGCCAAAAGGAAGGATGCTCTTGAAAGCTCTGTGTTCCCCTGCCCCACTACCTCAGGAGGGTCCTGTCGGAGTGATAAATTCCTCACAGCTGCCTCAAAAGAGCTTGCACCTTCTCAAGGAAATATTAAAGATGGGTACAACCAGTGACAAGGAATCTGGAGGGGCTGGGGCTGGGGCTGAGCTGGCTGTACAGTGTTTGCCTAGCATGCACCAGGTACTGTCTTCCATTCCCAACACTGCACAGACCAGGTGTGGTGGTTCATGCTTGGGAGGCAGGAGAGTCAGATGTTCAAGGTCATGCTTAGCTAGACTAGACAGCAAGTTTGAAGCCAGCCTGGGTTACACGAGACCTTTCCTCAAAATAGATAGATAGATAGTCTGAAATATTCCTGCATTTTATCCAAGCAGCCTAAGAATGAATGACGCCGCAGTGTCTCCAGGGAGAAGGTAGCGAAAGACAAGCAATGTGGCGCCAGCTCCATCAGGCTGGCCTTCAGTCAAGGACAGGGAGGGGGGTCCTGGCTCTGGGACAGCAGGTGGGAGGTTAAGTATCTGAACTGTCAGCCCAAGAAAAGGTGTGTTGTGTGTTGAGGACAGGGTCCTATATAGGATCCCTTCACCTTATCACTGTGTGGAGCCACACCCTCAAGCCTGGGGACGCTAGGAAAGGTGCCTCTAGAATCACTCCTGTAGAGGCCCTGTGCTGGTTGCTGTGGGAGATGCAAACTGATCAGAGAGAAACAACTGTGTCAGTGGAATATTTCAGAACAACTATTTTCAAACCAGTTTCTTGGCCAATAAAAGGTCAGTTTTTAAAAGATTTTGGATTTTATTTTATTAAGATTTATTTATTTATTTATTTGTGCCATATACAGTGTTCTGCCTGCATGTATGCCTGCAGACCAGAAGAGGGCACCAGATCTCATTACAGATGGTTGTGAGTCACCATGTGGTTGCTGGGAATTGAACTCAGGACCTCTAGAAGAGCAACCAGTGAGTGCTCTTAACCACTGAGCCATCTCTCCAGCCCTAATAGGTCACTTCTGAGGAAATAGCTTAATAAACATGGGTTGATGACTTTGGCCCTGGCTCTGATCTGAGATTCAGAAGACGCAGGGCCCAATCCACATGTTTGCTATCTGGGTTGAAAAAGGTCCTGTCTGTGATCCGACTCTCCAAGCCTCACACTCGCTATCAAGGCGCACCAGGAGCTTGCAGTGGGAGTTTCCTAACATAAAAGCGAGGATAGCTTAACCAGGCACAGCCTGTCCAATAGTATGCAAGCTCTGTCCCTGCTCACCAGACCCCTATACTGGTCATCTAGCCCTATGCCCTAGAGGTTTCTCCTAAGAGACATTGTGTGTTCCATCTTAGTGTCTCCCTCTTTGTCCTGCTTTCTTCAAAATGAGACAGGGTCTTGAAGGCCCTCCATCTTGTTCCCTCAGAAGCCATGTACACAGTTCATCCTCCCAAGCATAGGTACTAGAGAGCTGGTGGAGGCCTGACTTCCTCAGCTCCTCCTACTATTGTTCTGCCTCCCTCCTGAGGGCTGGTCTCCAGCCCATTGAAGCCACTACACAATCCCTCCTTTCTCTGAAGAGTCCCTTGACCTCAATGTTGACGAGAGGCCCTGGGGAGTCAGTCACCATAGGCAATATCCATACTCACATCTAAACATACATAGCAATGGTGGCAATGACTGCAGGCTACGGGTGCCAGCATCCTTACTCACTGAATCCTCTCACCAGGCCTGCAGCTAACAAGGAAAAGCAGGAGGGTATAGGAGCCGCATACTGAGAAGCAGACACGGAGTTAAGTCTGCCATGCCAGCTGCAGTCCAATGACTACGCTGAGTATAAATGAAGATCCTAACACCTTGCTTGCTTTACAGCTGCTAGAGGAGCTACCATCCCACGCCACCACTCCCCTGACGGTATTTGAGCAGGAGGGAGCCAAGAACAACAGTACTGGCTCTGACTCCCTCCCTGCCCCGGTGTTGCCTGCAAAGCCTGCCTCAGCATCCTCAGAACTTCCTCCATGTGCAAGCAGAGGTCCCCTAGATTAGATGAAGAGAAGCTGCCAGCCCGGCTCCATATGAACATGAACACGGGAGGCCCACATAGTCACGCTGGCCCGACAGCATTTGCCACCTGCCTCCCTAGCACGCAGCCTGGACACCTGAGAAGAGGTAGCTAGCTGAACATCGGGAGCAGCCACACGTGAGTCATGACTGGCAGCGGCACCGTTATCTCACTAACTCACAGCTTGGATTAAAAGAGGCACAACAAGAAGACTCAGGGAGAAATCATGAAAATATCCATAAATTCCAGTTCCTTCCCCACCTCCCAATATGATCATATTAGAAATAGTTTCTTCATAGGTTCAAAGGGTAATGAAAGATGTGTCTGGGCAAGCTGAGCAGAGTATACTTGTTGGGTACATGGCAGAATATTTGAAGGCAGATTATGGGCACCTATGTGAAATATGCTTAGCCACCTTCATAATGTGAGCTGGTCCATTGTGAAGCACTGGACAACCAACCTCTTTGCACTCCACCACAGTCCTGTAACTACCAGTTCTTGTCATCAAAAACTCACTACGTCCAGTCTCTCTTCACCCAGCTAGAGGCAGAACTGTGCACCCAGCTGAACCACCCACCACACTGACCTGATGGGTTCCAAAGGGATCAAGGGGCAGAAATCTCCACTCTAACACCTGAGTCAGACATCTCCAATGCTGTTGTCTTTTACCATTGGAAGCACTGTCAGTGTGGTAATTAATATTGATTGTCATAATTGATTGGATTGATAAGAACCCATGAGATTAGCAAAGCACACCTCCGGACCTGCGTGGGGGTGTTTCTGGAAAGGATAACTAAAGGGGCTGGAGATGCAGCTCAGTTGGTAGAGTGCTCCCCTAACATATATCCACAAAGCCCTGGAGTCGATTCCCAGCACAGCATAAACCAGGTGTGGTGCAAACCAGTAACTCAGGAAGTCCAAGAAAGAATCTCAAGAATTCAACATCATCTTCAGCTATGTCTGAGACCTTGTTTTGTTTTTAAGGGAAGCAAACAAGAAGGAAGGATTAATGAAGAGGGAAAGGGACCACATGAATGTAAGTGAATTCCATCTCATAGACTGGATAGAATTAAGAGTACAAAAAGGGGGCCTGGCATGGTGGCTCACAACTGTTATCCTACCTTCCTGAGCTATCTATCTCTCGCTCTCACCCCTCCCACTTCCATCATGCTTGGTTTGGTCACACTCTCCTTACAATGATGGAGTGAGTGAAACTTTTGAAACCATGAGACAAAATAAAACCATCCTCTCAGAAGTTGTTCAAGTCGAGTATCCTATCCTCGCAATACAGAGTCCAGGACACCATGCAGATCTGTGGTCTATGGATCATTAGTGCAGTAACAAGGAGTCGATGCCGATCCAGACACTGCTGAGGTCTGAGCCCCACCCAACCTTGTCCAGGCTGCAAGGCTGGCAGTTGGGTCTATAAAGGGAATACACCCAAACAGTAAGGAGATGTCTTGGCTGCAAACACTTGGCCCACTCTGTTTACAAAGGGCAAAGTCCCTGTGAGAAGGGGGGGGAGCCACCCATTCTTTAAGGGCCACCCTCCACTTGAAAGGAAAGCTGATCAGAGAGACTGAGAAGCAGAATGAGGTTACAAAGCTCACACAGTTCAAAGTGGAAGCCAGCAGTGTGAATTTCTCCATGTGCTCCTAAATCTTCCAGGTGAGCTGGGCTAGTATTCTGTCTGAGTATTCCAGAGACATTTGGGCTCCATCCCACTAGGCCCTGCTAACTTCAGCCTCTAGGCTCTGAGATTTCCCATAGAACCTGGCCTGTGGTGGATCCCAAACACTTCAGCCTCCTGCTGGTCAGCACCACCATGGTGTCTTATAAAGGAGATAGGAAGTGAGAGGCCGTTTCCTCTGGGAACTGGTTGAAGCGTTTTCTGTCAGAAACATCTCCCAAAAGCTGGACACTCATAGGTGTGGCTCCAAAACTTCACATCCACTGAACTTAGCAGGCAGAAGATGCCGGGAGGATTCACCACACCAGGCCTGTCCTCCTGCTCTCCTTCCCCAGTTGACTCCCCTCACCCAGGGAGACCCAGATTACCTCAGAGCAGCCTCCTCTTTCTGTATCATTCCTCCCCACCCCAAGACAACAGACAAAGGCCAACCCAGTTCTGGGTATGTTCCAGGTCCTCCATGTTGAGATGACAAGACAAGTCTTTCTCTCTGCATAAAAGGAATCTATCAACTGGGTGTGGTTGTCTACACCTTTAATCCCAGCACTTGGGAGGCAGAGGCATGCAAATTTCTGTGAGTTCAAAGTCAGCTTGGGCTGCATAGTGAGACCCTGTTTCAAAAAAAAAAGAAAGAAAGAAAAGAAGGAAGGAAGGGAGGGAGGGAGGGAGGGAGGGAGGAAGGAAGGAAGGAAGGAAGGAAGGAAGGAAGGAAGGAAGGAAGAGCAAGAATAGCCCAGGACAACAGATTCAGTAATGTGGTGCTGTGAATGTAACTGGCCCCCATAGGTTCATAGGGAGTGGCACTATTAAGGGGGTGTGGCCTTGCTGGAGGAAGTGTGTCACTGAGGGCGGGCTTTGAGGTTTCAAATGCTCAAGCCAGGTCCAGTGTCACTCTCCCTTCTGGATGCCTGTGGATCCAGATTTAGAACTCTCAGCTTCTTCTCCAGCACCATATCTGCCTGTCTGCTGCCTGCTTCCCACCATGATGATAATAGACTAAACCTCTGAAACCTTAAGCCGGCCCCAATTAAATATTTTTCCTTTATAAGAGTTGCTGTGGTCATGGCACCTCTTCACAACAATAGAAACCTTAATTAAGCCGGGCAGTGGTGGTGCACGCCTTTAATCCCAGCACTCAGGAGGCAGAAGCAGGTGAATCTCTGTGAGTTCAAGGTCAGCCTGGTCTACAGAGCTAGTGTGCCAGGACAGACACCAAAGCTACAGAAAAACCCTGTCTCGAAAACACAAAACAAAACAAAAAAAAAAAAAAGAAAGAAAGGAAGGAAGGAAGGAAGGAAGGGGGCTGGAGAGATGGCTCAGAGGTTAGGAGCACTGGCCGCTCTTCCAGAGGTCCTGAGTTCAGTTCCCAGCAACCACATGGTGGCTCACAACCATCTATGAGGTCTGGTGCCCTCTTCTGGTATGAGATAGAACACTGTACACATAATAAATAAATAAATAAATAAATAGATCTATCTTTAAAAAAAAAGAAAGAAAGAAATAAAAGAAACCTTAACTAAATCAGTAGACAAAGAACAGAATGAACAGAATGAATCTGAGCACTAAGCCTCTGTTGAGGCTCTGACTCTGGGACCCTAGCAAGTATTGTGACCTCTGAGTCTTGGTTACTTCGCAAGGTTCCGACAGGCAATATTCAGTGCAGAACATAAGAGAGAGCTTGGGGTTCCTGCATTTCCTCAGACTCCACGCGATGACTCACCAGTGGGTGTGAAACCAAGCAAGGGGTCAAGGCTATATTTAGAAGAAGGTGGGGGGGGAGCCTTCCTGGAATACAGCAGGAAGCTGTGGCAAGTAAGGGTAACACACTTGTTACTGGAGCAGGAGAGAAAGCATGCCTGAGTCCCACAAACATTCCCCTGAGGGGTCACCTTTCAAACTTCCTTGATGGCATTCTCACCTGTGTATCTTGTGCTCCGCCCTCAGCAGACTGGGACGGTAAGCGCCTTAGGGGTTAAGAATCACCCAGCCCAGACCCCAGCCCCTGCCACCAAACTGGGCTCAGACCATGAAAGCTTGGGAAGCAACTACCAAAGAAAATATCAGGATGGAAGAGGGGACCCACTGTGGACTGGGCTGGTCAGGCAGATCCAAACCAGTCCCTCTGTCCTGCAGATGAGGAAACTATGTTTACATGGGGGAGGAAGGGGTTAGGACTGAGACCTGTGTTTGCATGGCCCACGCCAGGAAACACACACAAGTGGAAGTATACATGGGGGCAGAGACAACATAGATCCTGTCATGCCTGTCTCTGGATTTCCCAATCTCCTGAAGGAAAGAGGACAGGGCCAGCCTGGGAGCACCTCTTTGTCTCACCCTTCTCCATCTCTTTTGAGGTTGATCCTCCCCCCACACTCCACAACTCAGAACCCCCTCCCCCAAATACCAGCTAACTGGTTACCCAGGCAACTCGGCTAGGAGGCTGCCAGTTACCGTGGCAACCCAGCATGGCCACCAGGCTGCCTTGCATAGGAAGGTCAGGGGACCAACCAGGCTACTGAGCAGCTGGGATGTTGCTGGCAGGATTGGCCCAGGCTGGGAGGCCTACATGCCTGAGGGAATTAAGTTCCTGCTGTCTGGTACCTCTATTTCCCATGAAGCAGCCTCCTCTAGGAGGAGCATGAACCATAGGCTAAAACCTCCCTGGTTTAATCACCCAAGCCTCATCAAGCCTGATCCTGCCAGCCAACCGTTCTTTTTTTTTTTTTTTTTCTGGTTTCTCTGGAACTCACTATGTAGACCACTGTCAGCCAACCTTTCAAATTACAATGTGTGTACATGTGTGTGCATGTATGTGTGCATGTGTGTCTATCTGCGTGCATGTGTGTGTCTGTCTGTGTGTACATATGCATGCACACACATCACAGTGCTAGCCGACAACCTGCAGGAGTCCCTTCTCTCCTCCCACCATGTGGATCCCAGGAGTGGAGCTGAGATTTTTAGGCTGGGAGTAAACTCCTTCTCTTGCTGAGCCATATCACTTGCCACCGCACCTTTTATAGAGCCGTTGTCGCCTCTCACTGGAAACAGTCTCACAGACTGAGTAGCCACTGGCTGCCATGCAGCCTAACCCAGGATCTCTCACCCTTCTCCCACTCTGAGCACATCCAGGAGTCAACATACATGCAAGTTATGTGTCTCTACATGCACATGCTGTCTCTCCACAAAATATGGCTTTTACCATGCTGATCATGCTCCAGGTGACTCGTGTAGTCTTGTTTCTTTTCTTTTTCATTTTTGGTTTTTGGAGACAGGGTTTCTTTGTGTAGTCCTGGCTGTTCTGGAGACCTGTCCTGTCGGGACCAGGCTAGCCTTGAACTCATAGAGATCCGCTTGCCTCTGCCTCCCAAGTGCTGGGATTAAAGGTGTGCACCACCACCACCTGGCGTGTAAAGTTTCTTGATTGATCCATACAAGCATGTTGTCTCACTTTGCTGATAGAGCCACCAAAACTTAGAAAAGTCAAGGAACTCGCTCAAAGCCACAAAACTAAGATGACCCCCACATCTCTGTCTGGGAGAAATTTTTTTCCTGTCGGATTACCTAACACAGTGGCTCTCAGCCTTCCTAATGCTGCGATCTTTTAATACTTTTAATACAGTTGTGGTGACTCCCCTAACTCATAAAATTATTTTGTTGCTACTTCATAACTGTAATTTTGCTACCGTTATGAATCGTAATGTAAAATATCTGATATTCAGGATGTCTGATATGCACCCCCTGTGGAGGGGGTCACAACCCATATGTTGAGAACCTCTGACCTAACAGGAGAGTCTTTCTGGGCCATGTTAGACTCTGAGTTATAATGGATTTTTTGTTTCTGTTTTTTTGGGTTTTTTTGTTTGCTTGTTTGTTTGTTTTTGTTTTTTGTTTTTTTTTTAACAATGTTGTAGGACCTTGTCTTGGGAAAAATTTTTTCAACCTAGGATCCTCTGGTTCACAGTGAATTACTCCTATCTTAGAGAAGAAGACTATCAGAGAGGCAGGAATAAGAGGGAACCAAGATTCTATGCCTCACTTGTAAGTCTAGCAAGCCTCTGAGCAGCACCATGCTTCCAAGCATAACCCACCAAAACAGCTTTGTGTCCCCACTACTGTCCTTTCCTGTCTGCAGGTTCAGGTGAGGCAAACCAACTGACTGCAGGCTTCAGATAACCACTGATGTTCATGATTACCCAGGAAACAAACAAAAACAAGAAAACTAACTCAACACCCAGAGCCCGGTTGAACTTAACAGGCTAATTGCAAGCATTTAACTAATTAGAAGCAAATTGGCATTTACAATTAGAGACACATGATCTTCTCAGGTAAGTATGAGTCAGACAGGGTGGACGGTGACTTCAATGCTAAGGCAAGACCTCATCTTCACCAAGCACTCTAAGTCAGCTCCCTGAGAAGCTGAGTTCCTACCAGTCCCAGGAAGGCACAAACCAGGGAAGCTGAGAAGCCTAAAGCCTAGGACCAAATGTTCATCCTACAGGACACAGGTATCTCCACACTGCCTGAATGCACACAGTGAGGACCAGCATCTGTAGGTCTACAGAGATGAACAGACACCTCAATACCTCCTGTTCCGCTGTATTCCCAATAGCACACCGTTCTGGCTTTTGAGGAGATGGCACACAAAACACAAAATATTAGATATTATCACTCATCAAAAGAGTTGAAACAGTGAAGAAAAACATCTTGACACCATAAAAGATGTTATAATTTATGCACTGGTAGTCATGCCACAGAATTTTGTGTGTGTGTGTGTGCAAATTCATGTTTGTCAATGTTGGGTATCTTCCTCTACTGTTCTTCACCTTATTTTTTGATATAGGGTCTCACTGAATCTGTAGCTCATGGATTTGGCTAAACAAGCTGGCTAGCAAAACCCAAGGATCCTCTTCTCTCCGGTGCTGATTACAGCCATACTGATGAGGCCCCATGATCTGCACAGCAAACACTTTACTGGCTGAGCCATCTCCACTGACCTGCAAAAGCCATTCTTTTTAAGAATATTATTTAATTTAAAAAATTGTCGGGAGCGGGGTTCAGAGTGTGGGCATGTGAATGCAGGTGCTTTTGGAGGTCAGAAGTGTCAGATATTCCTGGGGCTGGTGTCATAGGTGGCTGCTATGAGCATCTGAAGTCGGTCCTGGAAACTGAACTCCAGTCCTCTGGAAGAGTAGTGCACACTCTTAACCACTGAGCCATCTCTCCAGCCCTACAAAATGCAATTATTATTTTTTTTTGAGACAAGGTTTCTCTGTGTAGCCCAGGCCATCCCAGAACTCATTCGGTCAACCAGGCTGGCCTTGAGCTCACAGAGATCTGCCTGCCTCTGCCCCCGAGTACTGAGATTAAAGGTGTGCACCACCACTGCCCAGCACAAAATGCATTCTTATACACAGCAACTAGGAATGTAAACAAGTGCTTTTGAATATAAAATGTGGTAAACTTTACCCAAATATTTTTAAATATGCAGCAATTTTGTTTTTAGAAATGTAACCTAAGAGGGAAATATCATGGATATGTGTAATGATTGGAATATGTATATTTCATTGTAAAATTATTTATAGAAGGTGAAAATTTAGAAACAGCTAATTTAATATGAAGGTGAAAAATTGGAACAAATGTAATGAAATACTTAGAAACTACTTTAAATACTGTAAAAATATAATGACATGGAAAATGCTCAAATGACAATAATATACAGCTAGCTAAAAACTTGAGTGGTTCAGGCATATTAGGACATACTTTTAATCCCAGCTTACGAGGCAGATGGGTGTCTTTGTGGTCTGTGAGCCTGGTTTATATAGCAAATTCCAGGCCAGCCAGGCCTACAATGAGACCCTCTCTCAAAACCAAAACAAAATTTTATGACATATATGTATGTTGTCATAACAAATAGACTCATGCTTGTGAATGAATTCTACAAAGATACATCAACCAAAATCTTTGGATTGGATGCCAGATCTCTTTTCATGTTTCTATGTTTAATAACTATTTTAACACAGAATCGAATTTTTGAAGTATAACCCATCATATCAGTTCTGTGCCCTGAGGTTTATACTAAGGGTAAAAAAATCCTAAATGCCAGGGGAGCACGGGAAGACCCCCATAAACAACAAAATGTACATATTGTGTTTATTTGTAAAGGAAAATAAAGCTGACAGCCTCACATGTTCAAAACGGCTATGTAAAATGCACTGCACCCACATGCAGACTATAAACAGCGCTTTCAAAAGCAACACATTTTTTTTTTAATCCCGTGTGAAAGAGAAGCCTGTATGTTTTGTGAAGCTTGGAAGCACCAGAACCAAAGGGAGGAATTCAGGGGCTGACTCAGACAGGGACTGTTCCAACCATGCAGGAAGTTCTTGTGAAGTAAGAACTCTGGATTTCCCCAGGCTATCCGAGGGCTCAGAGGGGCCTGGAGAGAGGCAAGTAGAGACAGGTGCTGAGAGACTCTAAGGAGCTCCCTTGGCAGGGACATTCACACTTCAAGGATGTCACAACTCCCTGTTCTCCACGTACTGCCTAAAGAAGTTTGGTTCTGAGAGCATTTTAACTAGAGAAATGTTCATGACAACTTGCCCCACTATGTCAACCTCCTGCTTGGGTCTTGTCCAGCATGCCAAGCTCTCACTAGCCCAGCCATCTTTCCTCTTGCCCTGCCCCTGGGGCCAAGGGGATGTCCAGTGATCATCAAATGCGCTGCTGGGCAGGCGGTGAGGAAACCGGAGCATCAACCACAGCCTGCTCCCAGTGGCAACTCACCCCTGTGTGGGGTGCAGTCCCGGTCAGCTCTAGGAGCTGAGGGCTCCCCTGCGGAGCCCACCCCTGGGCACCACTGGGCCTAGATGAGGGGGGTTGTGAGAGAGCAGCTCTACCAGGGCAGGCGCCTGGCTCCTCGGTTTCCTCAGTAATTACTTCATTTGCACCGAGCAGGAAGAATCCAACTCAATCATCCAGGCAGACGAACTAAATGTAATTATCTATGTAATGCGTCCTGCACCATAGCCTTCCTGTGAAAAAAGGAAAAGCAGCCGAATTGGGGGGAGGGAGGCCCCTTTGTCTCCAGCCCACGCAGCACGCCACCAGGATTAATTACACACGGCGCTAACACGTTTATCACCTCGTAGCCCGATGGGGAAACCAAGGGCTTTTTAATAATTCATATCTGCGGCCCAGCACTCTGTGCGGTTGTGCGGAGACACAGAACCCTGCTCTCTTCTGCAAGGAAAGCTCGGTGTTTGTGCGGGTGCCAGCGCTGCTGTTGCCACCGCTCTGGAGGCACCGCCGCCCTGCCCCCCTCTCCCTCCGGCCGCCGGCCGAGACTCTGTGACAGGGGCCCACCCCTCTCTGCCAGCAGGATGGGCTCGACTTTTGCTCAAGCAAAACCGCAGCTGCCCAGAGGTGGAGGTTGTAGCTGGACAGTTACAGTCGCTGAATCCTCCCCGCTTCCACAAGGCTCCGAGGCCCCGGGTTGGGGACTGAGCCTGCACCTGCAGTGCCCGCAGCCATCTGGTCAAGAGCTCTAGCAGAGGCGTGCCAGCCAGGGCTCCGCCCACGCATGCTGGAGACCCGTGCCTGAGTGCGCCTCTGGAAGATGCCAGATGGAGAGCGAGAGGTCCAGAGGGATTTGGGAAGAGCTGCCCAGTCCCGAAGGCCACCACCTCTTGGGACACTTACTGGAAGCCGTGTCCTTCTCTTCCCCTCCACCCTTCTCCCCCTCCTCCCATCATGCCCTGGCCTACCTCTCCCCGCATCCAGGGTCTCCTGGCCAGATTGGCCTGCAGTCTCAAAGGGCATCTCCCAGTAGCTGCTTCTCCCTCCTCCTCTTTCCCCTTTTCTCACCCCTCCCCCCCTTGCCCATTACTGGCCACTTCATCCCCAGACTCCTCACACAATAGCCCAGTCCCAGGGCTCTAAACAGCACCTTGCTTTTCCTTTACCAACACTTCCTGTCCCTTCACTCTTCATCACCCCCTGCCCACATACCCTTCAGCAGCTACCCAGTGAACCCCAGATGCCCCCTAAGAAACCAAGCGCCTCTGACCCCTCCCACTAAAGCCTCCACCAACCTGAACCTGACCTCTGAACCTTCCCACCTCTCTTTCCTATAAGATTAGAGGTAGGGTGGGGCTGGACCTTGGAGGTTGACAGCCCCAAAGCTGCCCTCTCCCAGGGAAGCAATTCAAAAGTAATCAATTCAGACGGTGTCGGCCCTTCTTGGGGCTTCTGAAGGGGGTGAGGTCACAGAAAGGCTATAATTAGCATTCTCACCATCCATGATCCTCAAGTAAGGCTGCCAAGGCTGAGGATGAAGAAGGCAGTTCACTGCAGTGCATTCAACCCTGGCCTGTGCGGCCAACGCAGGCTGCCAGCCCTACCCCAGCCCAGCCTTCTTCCTTCCACCTCCTAGATCTGATGCACCTAAACGGACTCACCGGCTGGGCCTCGGAGGTGTGATCCCGCGCTGAGAGCTAAGTGCGATTCCGGAGGCACCCCTCCCCCAGCTTGGGCCAGCTGGGGTCCTCCTCCCCCGCCCCTGGGGACCCCTTCGGAAGAGCGGGGCACTGGATCTAATCAGTCATCCTTCCCGCTAGCAGGTCCCTGGCTCCGGGGAGAGGATGCTGTTGTGGTTACTGCAGGATCCAGCACCTTTCCCAGGCAGAAGCAGCTGGGCATGCTCCATCGGCTCCCGTGGGGATTTCAGGACCACGTGACTCTCCCTCCCCAAGCTGTCACTTAGGATCAGGAGTAAATAGTCCCCGGAAAGGTTTAACTCCATCCACACCAGTGACAAGCTGCTACCCACCCTTGCAGCCCTCCCCGCAGAGAAGAAGGGGTTGGTGGGCACAGCCTTCTCTGCCTCCCACAGCCAGGGCAAGGCTGCCCCCCAGAGGGCATCTGGGCCTGCATATGGGTAAGCAGCAGTTTCAGAATCTTCCCACCGGTGACTTGAAAAATCTAGAAATTTTTGCCCATGGGCTTGGCTCTACGGTGGGGGCCTCATGCACCCTGCCTGCCTGGTACTGGTCTTTCAGCTCTGTGACCGCCCCCACACAGAAGGACTATCGCCAGGTATCAGGAGGACTTTACTGGGGTCCTGATGCTTCCATACCCCAGCACAACGAATTTAAAGGGAAAACATTAGACGAGAGCTGGGGCCCATCTATAAAGCACCAGGATTTCCCCGTCTTCAACCCAGACTGGTCTCTGGTCACCTTGGATGAGGATGCTAGCCACGCCCCAACACCTGTCTTCTGCAAGATTGATGGGCAGAGGCAGGAAATGCTAAACAATGCTACAGCCCCAGTTCGGCTGTAAACAGTCAACGCGCCCCCATCTTGCTCCTCTTCTGTGCCTCAGTTTCCTTCCTTTCCCATCTTTCCTGGAAAGTAGATTCTCTATGACCGTGAAGGGCGTGCAGTGGCAGCAGTTCAAAACCAGGATCAGAAAGAAATGGGAGTGGTTTGCCCTTCGACTCCAGGGTTACGTCTCAGCTGCCCCTTGGACCCAAAGCTGGAGACCATACTACTGAGGTCACTTCTAAACGTCTCAAGAAGCAAGGATTAAATGGCAAACCCCTGCAAGGCCCCACCCACAGGATAATTCTATCATCATTTGTTAATGGGCTGTCTTGGTTGAAAGCATAAAAAGAAGCCTGGGCTGAGGATGCTGGCTCAGTTGATTGAATGCTTGTCCAGGACCCATGAAATAAGACCCTGGGTTCAAAACACGCACCCCATAAAATGTGGTATAGGCAAGAGAATCAGAAGCTTAAAGCTATCCTTGGCTACTTGATGAGTTCAAGGTCAGCCTGGGCTACGTGAGACCTTGCCTCAAAAGGGGGGAAGAATGAGCAAAGCAGAAAAACAACCTCTCCCCGACTCAGATCTGAGTGAGTCTCACACAGTGTCTGAGACTCAAGGTGTAAGCATCATTTTTGCCACCTGGAGTACTTTTCTAAAAAAAAAAAAAAAACTACTTTAGAAGGCACAAGAGAACACCCCCAGCACCCAGGAAGAGAAAGATTAGGGGAGTGGAGATATAGAGATGCTTTGATGGGATAAAGTCAGAGCCGGCAAGGTACCTAAGGGACAATCCTTCTCATCTCTGCTTGGAGCCGGTCAGCACACAACAGCCTAGCCGCTCTCTTGAGAGGGTTTCCCTCTCCTCCCCTCAGCTAGATAAGCTGCCAGGCTGGTCCTCAATGACTCAGGGAAAGCCTCTCAGCTAAAGGGGCAGGGAAGTTGTGAGTAAGGGCCCCGTGCCAGGCCCAGCTCACCTACCCAGCTCTCCAGGACTTGGCAAGCATGTCTGGTACAGGTGGGACCGAGCTGGCTTCTAGGCAGCCAGAAATGAGGGGCTCTTGAGGAGTCTCTGGCCTTAAGAAGTTGATGGAGCAAAATAGGGTTGGGAAAGAGATCCCAGTACACAGAGTGGAATGGAAGGGGACAAGGACCCCAGCCCATATGCCATACAATCCTCAGGCAAGTGGAGAGGGCAGCCAACAGACAGGCCTGCTGGGCGGGTTTCCTCTTTGGCAGACAGAGAACAAGAGCTCCAGACAAGACGCTGGTTCACCTAGAAGTCGGAGCCAGGAGGGTGGCTGCTTCTAAGGGATACAGAGGCTCCAGGGGGTATGAGAAGCCAAATGGATGACTGGGCTGGGCACAGTGCCTTCCTGCTGGGGAGCAAAATGGGAGATGTACAAGGGCTATGGGGCTGGCAGGATGGAGGAAGTAGAGCTGAGAAAGCAAGTATTCTTTGCCAAGTCTAAATCTTCCCTCTGTTAGCCCAGCTGAGAAGCAAACTGCTCCCGGGAAAGGCTGAGGAGGAGGCCTGAGAGAGGAGGATACGCCCCCAAAAAGAGCCTCTGTGGTCCTGCCTTCCTGCTCCTGGTCCAAGCTCACCTCACTCACTCTTCACAACCCTTCAAAGAGCATCGCTTCTCCCCAGTCCCCACATGGCCCTGGTGGTCACTAAACTGATGGATTAACTGCCCCTCGGTGCCCACCCTGGCGTCTTTCTCCCGGACCATACCACCTGGGAACAGGGGAGGAAGCCTGACGGTGAGGATGCTGGACAGACAACCCGGGTTCCAGACTCAGCGCCACCCCCAACTAACGCGACACCTATGCACTAGGCACTTGACTGCTGGGTCTCAGCTCTCCTCATCTGTAAGAGAGGGTTGCCTGCACCTCAGATCTGCTTGTCTGTCTCGGTCTTTCCTGTCCTGAGTGACATTTGCCTTTCTTAGGACAGAGCTGACAGGAACACTATACCAGAATTGCTGCTCTGTGGCCTCTCTCCTCCATCCTGTTACAAAGGACAGCAGGACAGTTCTGGATGGCTCCACCTTAGGGCCCCTGGGAACCCACAGGCTGGGCAACTGCCGGATGCCTGGTGGCCTGCACAGCCTCTAGGAAACTACATGGACTTCATCATCTGGCTCTTGAACACCTGTGGGCAGAGCCCTGCCTTCTGCATGTCTGTCTCCCAGCAATCCCTGGAATGACCAGAGCAGCGCCTGGGTGCACCAGACGTCCAAGCAGGTGTCCAGTTGCCCACCTGGCACCTTCCTGCAGGAAGTATTCAGACCAGAACAGGAAGGAGTGCTAGGGCTGGGCGGGGCTCCCTAGGTGGAGAAGCGGGAGCCTTAAAGGTTATCAGGGTGTGGTTCTATAAGCCACCTCTCTGCCTGCCTTGGTTCCTGCCCTGACAACTCTGGAGGGAGAGGCACTCTGGAAGAAAGAAGAGACCTGTTCCACAACAGGCTGCTATCGAAGGAAGCAGGGGACCACAGCCAGACGTCCTATTGGCTAGGAATTGCTTTATACACAGCCAGTTCAGAAGTCCACCAGACCCACAGGGACAGAACTGCAGTAAGGGAGGGTCAAGACGCCCCCCTCCCCAGCTCCTGGCAAATGATACAGAGGGTTGTTGGGACCCAACAAATTCTTTTGAAGGCCTGGACTGCGGACCATGTGTGCTCTGCTGCCCTCCTGTGGATTAGTGTGGTAAGTGCACACATGCCCACAATGAGTTCTAGCCACCCTCTCCCTATTAGATTTTTCTCTTCTCACATCTCCTCCATACTTGGCAAATGCCACTTTTAAAACCTCAGCACACTGGAGCAATACATCAGTAGCATGTACCATGAGACCGGCCTCCCAAATACCATGAAGGGACGGAATTAATGAGATACAGTTATCATACTTGTTAGAAACCCAACCCAGAGAATGTCAGTATTTGCTCCTTGAAATGCTAGGAGAAGCATCTCATCAAACCATCTGAACATCTATCTTTTTTTTTTTAAATTAATTCTTGAGATCCGTGTGTGGAGTCTTCATCATTTCTGCTTTACCTCCCTACCAAATGCCAGAAGCCTTGGCGAGAACTGATTGTTCATAGAAGACACGGCATGCGGGGGTCACTCATTCACTGGTGTGCTCATCCTGTGAGGGGCATGAAGCCCCAGGCACCAAGGATGCTGAGGGCAGCTGTGGTACCATGGTAAGAACACAGCAGTGAAACTACCCGCAGCGACTCCTTGCCAGACAGCTCAGCTTTCCTATTACTAAAACAGAGATGGCAGAGCCTCCCTTACCAAAGGGTTAAGTGAGGTGGTGCTGTAAAGCCCTGCGCTCTGAGAGAGGCTACTGCTGTCACAGGCTGTGGACGTTTTCTTTCTTTTTTTTTCTTTTTTTTTCGAGACAGGGTTTCTCTGTGGCTTTGGAGCCTGTCCTGGAGCTAGCTCTTGTAGACCAGGCTGGTCTCGAACTCACAGAGATCCGCCTGCCTCTGCCTCCCGAGTGCTGGGATTAAAGGCGTGCGCCACCACCGCCCGGCGACATTTTCATTATAATACACAGTAAGATAATATTGTCTCTCTCCAGACTTCATAGGCATCCCTGTGTCACCCAGCCCCTTGAGGAGTCGCATGGTTCTCGAGATGGTCCTAGAACAGCAGATCCCCTTCAGCCTGGAGAAATCAAGTTGAGTGGGGAACTCTGGGGAAGGCCAGCAATCTGGATTTCAAAAACTTGGGTGTACACCGGGGATGGAGAATGGCTGATGGAGGAAAATGGGCGTGTGTGGAAATAAATAATTGGGATACCTGTGGGACCTCCCCACAGAGGAGAGAACATGGGGTGGGACGAGGGGACTGGTCCTCACATAGAGGGAGCAACATGCACAAGGTTTCCTGTGCATGAAAAGGAGGCATGTGAGGAGGGAGCCCCAGAGACTTGGTATGGCTGGAGGAGAGTGACCAGGAAGCAGGACTGAGACCGATGGTGATAAACCCAGTCAGGAAGTCCTGGACAGGCTGGAAAATGGAATTTAGGCCTTGCCCTGGAAGCAATGGAAATGTGGAAGGGTTTTAGTGAAGAATGATATGAACACCTTATACTGGGGAGGTGGGGGCACTCTCGCACACTCTGACCCAGGGACAAGAAGATGGATGGAGAAGCTACTAGAAAGGTCTAGGTAGGGATGACCTCGGGCCGTGGCCTCGGGGCTGGGAACTAGGCAGCTTAGGGAAGGGAAGGTGAGGCTCTCTGTCTGCCCATAGGAAGGATACAGAGAAACCATTCATGTTGGCACACACTGAATGGAGGGCTCTGGAGAAAGCTACAGACTGGTTTCCACAGCAGTAATCGTGTTCTTATTTATATCCCATTTTTTTCACCTACCCACCCATTTCAGTAAATACTAGGTTCCTACAGTGTAGTGGACAGACACTAGGACAATGGAAAACAGAATGGGCAGGCGCTGTCCTCAAAGATCACTCAGCAATAGAAGGTAAACAAGCTGACGCGCGGTTTGGCGGTGCTGTGTCCGTCATGGGTTCTGGCCCAAGGATCATAAAAGAACAAGCTGACAAGTAGGAGCCAGATAGCTGAGTAGAGGAGGAAGAAAGGGCTCCAGACTTAGGGAGCAGCACATGCAAAGGTCCTGTTTGGGGCTGATGTAAGGAAGGGGGAGAAAGGTGAACACCAACATAGGACACTTGTGGGAGAGAAGGTCACAGAGGCCGACAGGTCACCCCATCTTGGGTGGCAAATTTTTCAGGTTTCTTTTTATTATTTTAAATTATATATGTCTGTGTGTGGGTATGGGCCCATGAGTGCAGGTGCACACAGAGGCTCCCTGGAGCTGGAGTTACAGGCAGTTGTGAACCACCTGATGTGGGTGCTAGGAATTCATCTTGGGTCCTCTGGAAGAAGAGCACATGCTCATAACTGCTGAACCATCTCCAGCCTCTAGGCGGTAAATTTGAAGGATGGATGAGATGAAACAATGAGTAAACAAACCCAGCAGCTGAATACTTACCAAAAATCATATTAAGATGATGTTCATAAGAATGAGAAATGCAGCCAGGGCAGTGGTGGCACATGCCCTTAACCCCAGCACTCGGGAGGCAGAAGCAGGCAGATCTCTGTGAGTTCAAGGCCAGCCTGGTCTACAAGAGCTAGTTCCAGGACAGGCACCAAAGCTACACAGAGAAACCCTGTCTCGAAAAATATGCAGAAACTGTTTAAGTGAAGCAAGGCCTGGGTGTGCCCTTACAGAGGGCTTAGCTGTGCAGTCATGTGACAACAGAGCAATTACCAAATAGATCACGTGCAAAAAGGCCTTTTTTGTTTTCTTTAAAAATATGGTTAACACTGCAGTGCAGGGTGGGGCACACCTTTAATCCCCATATTTGGCAGAGGCAGGTGGAGGTCTGTGAGGTCAAGGCCAGACTGACCCACGTAGCAAGTTCCAGACCACTCAAGCTAAATAATGAGATCCTGTCTCAAAAAAGGTGAAATGGGGGAAAGATGGCTCAGCAGTTAGGAGCACTGACTGATCTTCCAAAGGACCCAGATTCGATTCCCAGCACCCACACGGTGGCTCACAGCCATCTGTAACCCCAGTACTGGGGGGTTCATCCTCTCCTGGGGGATGTGTCCTCTGGTAGCACTGCACACATGTGGTACACAGACACACATGCAAGCAAAACACCCATATACATAAAGTAAATAAATAATATATATCTGGTTAATAATCAAGTTGATGTCTGTGCTGGCTGGTTCTGAGGCAGGGACTGAAAAAAAAAAAGATGACACCTAGTTGTCCTTAGGAGTGAACATTTTTTTAACTGTTGTTGTTGTTATTATTATTATTAGGAGGAGAAGTACTGGACCTCACAAATGCTAAAATGAATGTCCACCACTGAGCTGTATCTCCAGCATGTTTTCACTTAAGTCTCCCAAAGTTACCCAGGTTGGCCTAAAGCTTAGTATGTAACCTAGGTGGGCCTTCAATTTGGGATCCACCTGCCTGTCTCCTGAATAGCCAGGATTATAGGCCAGCAGGCCCGGATGAGGATTTCAAACAAAGGAGGGCTTCCTCTCTAGAAGGCACCTTCCTCTCTGAAGGTATAGCTATCTCTGGCAGAGACAGTGACCCAGCACCAGGGCTGTGGGCATTGGGACTGTTTGGTGGCTGCAGAATATAGGGGTGGTTCAGGAAAGAAGTCGTGGACACAGGCTCGGGCACGCAGAGTTTCACTTCTGGCAGGAAGCTAGAACTG
Organism: Ondatra zibethicus; assembly: GCA_004026605.1. Classification (NCBI taxonomy): domain Eukaryota; kingdom Metazoa; phylum Chordata; class Mammalia; order Rodentia; family Cricetidae; genus Ondatra; species Ondatra zibethicus. The sequence continues at coordinate 69,417 of PVIU01005755.1, forward strand.
AACTTTCTGGGAGATGGAGAGAGACAGACAGACAGATAACAGACACTGAGTTCCAGCAGAAGGAAATGAGCCCAAGTGCAAGTGTGTAGTTGTAGATCTCCAAAGCCAAAAGTCGCATCCTCTACCTCCAGGCCAGGCAGCTTTCCAGGGCCTACCCTCAGCCACCCCAGAGTCAAGACTCATTGCTCACACGACCTGGCCAGTCCCTTAGAAGAAAGAGAATACCCCACATCTCAAGGGCCACAGAGGCCCCATCCAGGAGAACAAGAGCAGCTGGGAGTAGCCTTGCCATTGCTAGCCTGTTTCCTCCCAAGAACCGTCCCCTAACATTCCACACCCCACTTCACATCTCAGCGCCCCGTCTCAAACCCTTGCCAGAACATCTATGATAGTCTCTCCCACACATGGGATGAGTCAGTCATTCTGCTGGTGCTGGTGCAGCCCAGCCCAGCACTCTGTGGACCCTACCCTAGAAACCTTTTTATGACTGACACTAGTCACACTCAGGCCAAATGACACATGCTCTTATCTATCAGGTGCTTCTCAGTGCCTTTGGGCCACCCACAGACCCAGTGGCCGTACCTAAGGTGATAGACCAGATCCTTTAGCAGCTTGCCCTCCCTAGGAGGCATCTATGACTAGGACAAAAGCCAAACCAAAGGTGAGGTAAAAATGCAAATGATCTACTTACTTGATGAAGTATACAGCTCCTTCCGGGGTTGAATCTGTCTCCCAGCCTTTAGGCAAACCTGCAAGGAAGCAAAACCACAGACTGAGAAGCCCTGGAAGCAGGTACTCATCTCTCTTCTACCCAGGATCCTGGGGCCTGGAATGGCAGGAAAACTCCAGTGGAAGCCACAGTGTCCGAGCAGTCACTACAGCTTTTGCAACTTCTACCCATTATTTCTAGTCTTCATCCAATTATAGCCAATTATATCTAATTATATCCAAGTCTTCATCAATGAGAAGAGAGATGACTGTAGATAGAGGGGTCCTCTGGCAATGAGCACATCAAAGGCAACAAATGAACCACTGCATGATGGTATTTATCGTTTACCCCACTAACCTCTGAGCATCTGCACCGGGCCAGGTCCAGAGCCAGACTTAGAGGGAACCCACAGACGCCTGTCCTGTAAGGTCCTCTGACCGCCTCCTCACAGAGGTAAAAGCTGGGGTCAAGGGTGTGCGACTCACCCAGGACTCAAAGGTCCTTAACACCCAAAATCTAATTAGGACACAAGTCTCTGAATCCCAGGCCAGCGTTAAGACCTCCAAAGTGCTGCTTTACACAAGGCGCTGAGGACCTGCGAAACAGATCCCAGAAAACAGACACTGGCTTTTGAATTTCAATGGCATCTCGGAGAAAAGGTATCCACAGAGAAGCTCCAAGACATCAACAGGAGAATCTCAGAGTGACAAGGGTTGAGTCACTGAGGAAGCTGACCTCAGCCAGGAAGCACTATAGATACCATATCCAGAGAGTCCTGGTGAGTCCCTATTCAACCTGCTACCGTAGGGTCACTACTGCTGCGATGAAACACCATGACCAAAGCTCCTTGGGAGGAAAGGGTTAATTCAGCTTACACATCCAACTCATTGTTCATCATCAAAGGAAATGGGAGCAGGAACTCAGACAGAGCAGGAACCTGGAGGCAGAAGCTGATGCAGAGGTCATGGAGAGGTACTGCTTATTGCCTTACTCATCATGACCTTTTTATAGAACCCAGGGCCACCAGCCCAAGGTTGGCACCACCCACAATGGGCTCAGCCCTCTGGTATCAATCACTACTTAAGAAAATGCCATTGGGGCTAGAGAGATGGCTCAGTGATTAAGAGCACTGGCTGCTCTTCCATAGGACCTGGGTTCAATTCCCAGCACCCACATGGTGGCTCACAACTGTCTATAACTCCAGTTCCAGAGAATTCGACACCCTCACACAGACACACATGCAGGCAATCACCGATGCACATAAAATAAATAAATCTAAAAAAAAAAAAGAAAAGAGGGGCTGGAGAGATGGTTCAGAGGTTAAGAACACTGACTGCTCTTCCAGAGGTCCTGAGTTCAATTCCCAGCAACCACATGGTGGCTCACAACCATCTCTAGTGAGATCTGGTGTCCTCTTCTGGCCTGTAGGCATACATGAAGGCAGAACACTATATACCTAATAAATAAATAAATCTTTAAAAAAAAAAAAAAAGAAAAGAAAATGCCCTTAAAGGTGGCGCATGCCTTTAACTCCAGCACTCGGGAGGCAGAGGCAGGCAGATATCTGTGAGTTTGAGGCCAGTCTGGTCTACAGAGCGAGTGCCAGGACAGGATCCAAACCTACAGAGAAACCCTGTCTCAAAAAACCAAAAAAAAAAAAAAAAGAAAAGAAAAAAAAGAAAGAAAAGAAAGAAAAACAAGAGAAAATGCCCTACACTTGCCTGCAGTCCGATCTTTCAGAGACATTTTCATAACTGAGCTCCCTCCTCTCTGATGACTCTAGCTTGAGTCAAGTTGACATAAGACTAGCCAGCACACCTGCTCACCAAAATAGACATACTAGCCAGGTCCCACCTTCCCAGCACAGAGATTCCCCCACCCAATGGGAAAGAACCTTGAGAGAATTTATACCAGCCAGGGCTGGTGGAGACCACTCCTCCTACCGGGAGCAGGTGCTCCCTGGCTGACATATAGGAAAACGTCTCTTGGCATTCATTGCTTCTCTTGGCCAGTCCAAACACCGGCCTTGGAGGTTACAAGACACCGCCAGCCACGCACTGGTAGTCTGAGTATCCCATCATCTTACCGCCTGCTTCGGGTCGCACATGCAAAGAGCAGAGCCTGAGTTTGGGAGGGTGGCTGGTCCATCTTTGACCCATCATTTTAGTCACTTGTATTTATGAAGATCCTGTGCTCCCATCATTGCTGCTGTTTCAGCAGAACAAGACAGTGGAACTCAGCTCTGGCCCCCCCAGGAACCGGCCCAGAGGAGAACCACACCGTCTCAGCAGCCAGCACTCAGTGGAGTAGCTCTTCTCAGACATGAGCGGCACCTCTAGTACTATATCTAACGGACAGTAGGCAGTGTACTGGGTGTCAGACCAAGAGGGAAACTGAGGTGCAGACAGGTTAATCGGCTTGCTTAAGGCCACACAGGAAGTGTCTGGGCTGGGATGTGAGAGCTAGTCGGCCACCTCCAACGCCTACACGTTTGCCTCTGTGTGGCTCCATAAACGCTACTTGTTCCCCTCTGTCCCCGTGGGAGGACGCTCCCATTCAGAAGGGTGTGGGTTGGCAGCCTCCCCAAGTAGAGGGATCCCCATTGGGTCAGAATCATAAATAATCCTGCCACTGTGATGTGCTGGGAAAGAGGCCAGGGTGGTTTCTGTCCTCTGCCTTTTCTAGCAACTTCCCTCCACACTGCCCTCTCTGCCTGGGCAACACCAAGAGCGCTTATGTTCCTGTCCAGGCGGAGTGCCCGCTCAGGCAGCTGCCCTCCCAGCAAGCTTCAGGGGCATCTTAACTCCTTCCCAGCCTTGGATAACCAGTCAGCTGCAACCAACATGGAAAGAATTGTTCCCCGGACTCCTCAGAACCTTCTAAGTCCTACCTAGGGCAATACTGTTCTAAACTGGAGCAGCTGAGGCCCTGCACCAACACAACCAGCCGGCCTCACTGCACTTGAGTTGGAGATGGGACAGTGGCAACCGCAACACCCGCTTCTCCCGACACCTCTTGTGGTACCAGCTTTTTTGCATGGCACTGCTACCACCTTGTAAGGTTCATAATCCTCTCCCACTTACACAGATGCAGAAACAAAGTCCCAGAGGAGCCAAGCAACTAACGGCAAGGAGAGCTAGCTGCCACCGGAACTAGGTCTCCGCACCTCGGAACTTGTGTCTCGCCATGACCCCACTTGGCTTATTAGCCAGGTGGCCTTGAGCCAAGCACTTCCTCTCTAACCTTCATTTTCCTCCCCTAAAATGCAAGACCATGGTCCCTGAAGCCTCCTTCAGCTCTGATGCCAGCCCAGATCTAAATGAAGTAGGCTCTGGGCCAGTCAAATCCTTAACCCAGCGAGTCCAAAAGTTGAGTTGTGCCCTGTGAGTGACCGAGGCTGGTGTCTGGCCACATACAGGCTATAAAGGGCCAGGAGACTTTCCTACAATACTGCTCATGCCCCTTTCTCTCCCTCCTGGCCTCTCGAGGAAGGCCTTTCACTAGCTTGCAGTCCTCCAAGCCTTCTGATTCCCGGGACCACTTCCCCTGTACCCCCAACTGAAATATTTCTCTGGTTGTTTCTTGTGTGTCATTGGCCTATACACATCCACCTTTCCCACTAGCCTGGGAGATCTAAGAGGGCAAGAAGGAGACCGATGTTAGCCTTGGCCTCTTTCTCCCCAGCTGAAGGAGTTCCACCAGCCACCAAGGGCTATTTGCATTTAAATTGATTAAAATTACTTCCAGTCCACTGTAGGCTAACCACATTCCCATCGCTCTCCAGCACACACGGCTAAGGGCGGCTGAATTAAGCAGCACAGGTGGAAAACAGCCCAACTTAGCATTCAGCACAGGGACTGGGGCCTGCCCAGTCCCGGAGCCTCAGGATAGAGGCAACCTTTAGGTTGATCTGCCCTCTAAGATCTGTCCCTGATACTAATAGAAGAATGTACCCCTCAGAGGTGCTCTGCACTACTCCCCAGGGGCCGTCAGGAGCGTGGGATGAGTCTACCCACAGCAAAGGAGAGGTTAAAGCAGGTCTGGGGACAAGGGTTCCTATGTCTGCCTCCTCATTAACTGCAAAGGTTACAACGGCAGGTGACTCCTTACCTGGGCTGGAGCAGTAGCCACTCTGGATGGGTGAGTTCGTACCAGGGTGCACCCAGCTGGTTGACTTCTCCTCATCACTACGGAAGAACCAATGAGACAGGGTCAGGTTCACACAAGGCTTCCTGGATCAGAACTCTCACCGCCTGAGATGGCCACGCCCACCCTACTATGCCATGCATTTGTTTGTATTCACATCTGCAAAACCAACCCTAAAGCTTCAGAGGTGAATGTCTAATCCCTGGCTGTGAAGAATCCTCTAGTCCAGCAGGAACACGGACACGTTTAGACACACGGTGATGCTGACACACGCTGATGCAGACATACTATGACGTGGACACACCACGAACGTGGACACACCATGAATGCAGACACACTGCGTTGCAGACACACTATGACGCAGACACACCGTGAACGGAGACACACCGTGATGCAGACGCACTGTGAACGAAGACACACCGTGAACGAAGACACACCGTGACACAAACACACCGTGAATGCAGACAGACTATGAACGAAGACACACCGTGAACAAAGACACACCGTGAACGAAGACACACCGTGACACAAACACACCATGAATGCAGACAGACTATGAACGAAGACACACCGTGAACAAAGACACACCGTGACACAGACGCACCGTGAATGCACATGCACTGTGATGGAACAGGAGACAGACTCTGAAGGCTGCAGGTGCAGAGCTACCACAATGGACAGAATGCCCTGGCCCTGGCCCAATTCACTGAAGAGGTCACTTTAGAGAGACTGTGAGGACCTCTAATAAGCAGTTCCTCAGGTGGCTGAGCGGGGGGGTGGGGGGGTGTCACTGTGAAGAGTCCCGCATGGCTGCAGCACTGTGCATTGTCAGTCACAACATTCCCTCCATGTGAAAGTCTGACAGAAGGTTGGGTGTGGTGGTGCATGTCTTTAACCTCAGTACTTGGAAGCAGAAGCAGACAATCTCCGAGTTGGGGCCCAGCATGATCTACATATCAAGTTCTAGGTCACTGGAGAGGTGGCTCAGCAGTTAAGAGAACTGGCTGCTCTTTCAGAGAACCTGGGTTCAATTCCCAGCATGCACATGGCAGTTCACAACTGGCTGTAACTCCAGTTCCAGGGGATCTGACACCTTCATATAGACATTCATGTGAGCAGAACACCAATCCACAGAAAATAAGAATAAGTTCCAGGTCAGCCAGAGCTACACAGCATTTTGAAATGCTATTTCAAAAAAAATTAAAAAAAGGATTGAAAACAAATCTATAGTAGAGAACTTGTCTTGCACACACGAGGCCCTGGATTCCAACCCCAATATTAAAAACAAAAAATAAAATAAAATAAATTGACAGATTGTGAATCTGAGGTTCAGAGAAGTTATGTAACTTGCCCAGGTCACACCAGAAAGAGATGGAGCCAGGATTCAGACCTGCTCACTCCCTAATCCCAATATGTTTCTGGTATCTTACACCCAGTGATGTGGGCTCCCCAACACCATCTATCTGAGGGCAAAGGAGCTCATAGACTTTCTTCAACCCCACCACCCAAGGGACACTAATTCTCCCAGATGTGTCCCAACATGGAGCTCTACTTCAGGATGGAGAAGGGGAGGGGGTACTTCCAGATGGCCCAGGCTCTGGAGTGGGGCTTGAGACAAGATTCCATTCAGTGTCCCAGGAATAAGTGACACGCATAATCTCCACAAAGAAAGAGTCTACTCGACTTTTATTGTAGTAAGACTTATGAGAAACTGCACTCATGTATAAATTAATGTTCTGATAAATCTGAAGAACACCTTGAAAGCTGCCACCAAGTCAAGATAATGAACCCCCAGCTCTTTGTGCCCCCTGGTACTTCCTGTCTCCCATCCTCGCAGCCCTGTCTACCCTCCTAGGTCTTCCCAAGCCACACCCATCTGCTTTGTACTGACATTAGTGAGTTTCTAGTTTACACAGAAGGAATGGTACAAGCCAGATTTGTCTGTCTTAACTTCCTTCCACACTGTGGTGTTAGTGACTTCAGTTCATGAAGGCTGCACCAGTGTCCATTCACTCCGGTGCGATGGGCATACAAGTTGTTCTCAGCTCGGATCAAAGCTGCTGTGAACATCTGTGGGCCATGAGGGAACATGTGTTCTTTTTCTTTTTCTTTTGACTTCATTAATTTGTTTTGTTTTGTTTTGTTTTTCAAGGCAGGGTTTTTCTATGTAACAGCCCTGTCCTGAAACTTGCTTTTTAGACCAGGCCTCAAACTCACAGGATCTGCTTGCCTCTGCCTCCCAAGTGCTGGGATTAAAGGCATGTGCCACCACACCTGGTGACTTCATTAGTTTTTCTCTGAAGCTAGATACCTGCTGTTCAGAGAGACTTTCCAACTGACCCACCCCTCTGCCAAGCAGAGAAGAAACAAAGTCACAATTCTAGTGACCTCTTGCACTCTGGAGCCATTGGGAGCTGTAGGAGGTGGCCTCTAACAGTAGGGCTTTGGGCCTGGGTTTGGTGCTGGCTAGAAGCCAGAGAGGAAGGCCCGGACTATAAAAGACTGGAGGGAGCCAGTGTCCCAGCCTATTATGCTGCCAGGACCCTCCCCTCCTCTCACACACTTGCTCTCCCCCAGACTTCCCCTCCATCTCCACCTCTCCTGGATGCTATGGATAGCCCCATCACAGGAAGGCTTCTCCACCACAGCCCTCAGCTCCCTTTGTTTATCCCTCTGCCACCTCTGTTTGTCAGCCTGGTCCAGAGTAAGGCGGCTGGGTGTTGCCTGGCCTTAGCACTGATGGGGAAGCTAGACCTGAGAGGGCTTGTATCACTACAAATCCAATCTCCAGGTAGAACTATGTCCTTCATCCGGGTTATCAGTGAGCAGCCACTCTAGTTCTAGGGCCTTCCCCAGGCCTTGAGTCCCAGCCTGCCTCTCCTACACACCCTACTACATTGCCCTCTCTACAGCCCCTAATTGAAGAAAAAGCCAAAACCATCAGGTTCCCCAAATATCTACCCTACCTGCAAGTGTACTCAGTTCCTCTCCTGTCTTTCCTTCTTGTCTCTACACTGGAGAAGTGAGCCCTCTCTCCTCTGAGGCTAACACTCTGCTTGGGCGATCTCCCTACTCTTGCCCATCTTTTATAGCCCCTTTATCTACTGAGAGCCCCAGCCTGAATCATGAACGGCACCTACCTGTGGCACACAGCCCCTTCCCCATGCTACTGTCTGTGTCTCATATGGGCACAATTCCCCATCTCTCTCTCAGTGACACCCACCTCCCTGCCAACTTCCTACTCTCCTTCTCAATCCAGCGTCCCTCCCGGAAGCAAGTCTCTCCTGCTTTCCCTGCTTGCTGGCATCCTCCTCACCAATCCCCATTATTCTGGTCTCTGTTCCCAGCCTTCCCTGAAACCACTTTCCACTAAGGACAGCCGTCCCACACACCTGAGACCGGTAGCCACTTCCTAACTTCTGTTCTTTGGACTTTTTATTGTATTGACCACTACTGTTCCCTCCTTCCTAATTCCTTCTCTCTTCTCCAATCCTGGTGTTGCTCACCTCTGATCCCCTTGGTCTCATTCCCAAGCTGGCCCGTCTTTCCCTATTCTCTCCTTAAATACTGATGTCACCTGGCTGTCTTCCTGTCCCCTGGCTCACACTCTGGGAGGTCACATCTCTTCACACCTCTTCAGAACAACTCCTAGAGGACCCTCTTTAGCCCAGCCTTCTCTCAAATGCCAAATAATGTAGCCAGCTGCTACCCAACCCTACGGAAGGCACGCAGGGGCCCCACTGAACTTACGCTTCCCTCCAACACACACACAAGCTGGGCTCCTCTTCTAGTCTTGATCTCCATCAAACTCAAGTGACACACTGTGAGGTGCCTCTTCCTTGCCCACATTCAGCCACGGGGACACTCTTAATCCTCTCCCGAGAGATGTTCCTCCTCTCTCACCTTTTCATCTCCATCCTCTCCGCTTCAGTTCAGGCCCCAGCAGCTGTCTCAGACTTCCAGCTTTCAAAGCAGCTTCCTAACCATGTTCTATTCTGGAACACTCCCCCCGACCCGCCCACACACATCCCCCAGCCTTCACGGCTGCTAGAGAAAGCCTTCTGGATACAGATCCTACAGTGTCAAGCCCTGGGGTAAAACCGCCTAAGATTTTCTGTCTCTTGCAGGACAGAGTCCCAACCCTTCGTCTAACAGACTGGGCCTTGCTCATGCTGCCCATGCCTGCTTCTCTGTATTATTTTCTCTGCAGTCCCCGAAGTTTCCACTCCATCTCCACTGTAACCCAAGAAAGTTGTAGGTACCTTTGCCTCAAGCCCACTCTGCCTTTCTCACAGGACCTCCCACTGTCCACGGCCACTATACCGGTCCTTTCCCCTTTAGCATCAGTCCAGCACTTATTCCTGGGACAGCCTCCCCAGTCTCCCTTCAGGGTCTTAGTCCCCCCCCCTCCCCCAGTTCCATAGGCAGCATCCCACAAGTAAATGCCTCCCGGAATTTATCATGTTATCCCTTGTTTTATCCCCATCGCCTTAAAGGCAAAGCGTATAACTTATTGCTTTTATTTTTGTGTTGCTGGAGAAAGAGAATGCTCTGTGTGAGATTGTGGGATGAAAGGGAAGGTAAGGAAGAAACCAGGAAGCAAAGTTGGTCACCACACCAGGAGCTCTTGGAAATTCAGACCATCAGACTGTCTCTGCTCAGAACTGGAACCAGCAGCGGGGGGGGGGGTAGATGGGAAGGGGAAGGGGAGTTTGTGGGGGCCACACAGCTCAGGGATCCATCTTTTTTGTTTGTTTGTTTGGTTTTTTGAGACTTTTTGAGACAGCCTCTTGCTATGTCCCCTTGGCTGGCCTAGAACTCAGAGACCCCCTTGCCTCTGTCACCAGAGTGCTGGGATCGAAGGTGTGTGCCAACATGCCCAGCCTAGAATGAGTCTTTTCAGTAAGATCACTGGATGATTTCATATTTTAGCTTTTTTTTTTCATTTTTTGAGGTAGAGGCCCAGCTTGCTCTCAGACTCTTAGGACAAGTGATCCCCCTGCCTCAGCCTCCTTAGTATCTAGGACCACAGGCACACTCCACCACACTTAACCTAGATGATTCTTATAGGTTTTGAAGGATCAGGGGCACTGTGGGAAGTGACTCTCTTTTTTAATCCTGGAGTTCTGTTATTAAGGATCCTAACCCAGGGGCCAAGAACTTTAGTGAAGTTACTGCTAAGATAACATAATTCAGCATCAATTATGATAGATAGTGGTGATAATGACAGAAGAAAGTGCTAAGCAAGTATGGAAACAGAAACCCCAAGCAGCAACCATGGATAGGACAAGCCCCTGCCAAAGAGAAAGTGTTCTCAGGCTGGCGCTGGGCCATGTCTGACAAGTGGTCCTGTGGGTCCTATCTCAGACAGATTCTTTGCCAGTCTCCAGATCTTAAGTCCTGTGGTAACAACGCGGGGGCTTCCCGAGGTCCTTTTCAGCTCTAATGTTCTCTGAGTGGCGTTCTTGAGGAAGAGGAAGCTTGTCGAGTGTGGGAAGAGTCCAAATTGCTGTGCTATATACACTTGCTATATCATTGGGAGATTTCTTTCCTGGCAAAGGATATCTATAAGAGAAGGCAGCCAAAAAGGGGCCAAACAGGGCCACTTTGCTATAATGAGATTATGCCACAGCCATTTGGTTTATGAAATTAATAGAACGGTGCTAATTTATCACTGAGAGCAGCAAAGAATGCTCCAAGTAAGCCCCGGGCTTATCCTGCCTCCTGACCACAGACCCAGTGAAGCAGCAGGCAGGGGGAGGAGCTGCCATGCTGAGGACTGGAGTCTTGCAGTGAGCAGGTGGTAGAGGCAGGGGTTCCTAATACGTTGTCATTTTGCTCAAGTCTGAAGGAAAGAAGTCGCCAGGTCTCCTTTGAGTGTTAGAGCTGAACGAACTAGTTGCTGCGGGGTGCGGCAGTCGAGGGCGGGGGGAGGCTCAAGGCCGCCTCGCCTGCCCTGCCTCTCTGGCTCAGGGAAGAAAGCCTGTGAGCCTTAGCTGGACTTTGACCCACTGAGGAAAAGGCGGGAGTCATATTCAAACAGGTATCTCGATAAACTTATTAGTCAACCAACCCCCTCCCCCCACCCCCCACCAATAACCTGACCCCCAGCTCTGCCACCTTTCAAGTCGGACAACTTTAAAGAAAAAGTGGAAAGGGGGAAGGCAAGAAAGTGCACTACATACTTGATGAAAAAGATTCTCCCGCCGCGGTCCACTCCGTAGGTCCATCGGCCTGGCAGGTCCAGCCAGTCGATCTCATCGGCCATCTCGTGTCCCCGCAGCCCCTCTGGCTCTCCGCGCCCGCCCCCCGCGCCAGGCTGGCGCCCCCACTTTCTGCGCCTCCTAGAGGCGGAGATGGGGGAGGGGGTCCGGTGTGGTCCGGGCGCACCTCCCGGTCCCCGCGCGGTGACTCCGGCCTCCCGCAGAAGGCGAGCTGGCCGCCAGCCGGGGACGGGCGGGCAGTTAACCCTGGCGGGGCCCGGCCCCAGACACCTCCTGCCTCCTCTGCGCCCCGGAGCTCCGCTTCGGACCGGCTCCTGAAGTTCAGTGCTGGGCAATTAGCGTGGTGAGTAATTAGGAGGCTCCTGCTGCCGCGGCTGCTAACGGGCAGCGCCGGCCTCCGTCCGTTCCCGCCAGCAGGCGCGGCGGGGAGAGGCTCCCCCGGAGCCCGCAGGTTGCGCCGAGGTGCGCCCCGGCTCGCCGCTCCGAGCTTGCACTTGAACTGCGGGGCCGGAGGCGGGGCCTGGCTACGCCGCCGAGGACACTTCACAGCCCCGGGATGTGCCCGCGGCCCCGCGCGGCCAGGGAAGCAGGCGCCGAGGGCGAGCCTCGAGTCACGCACCGCGTAGAAAGGGGGAAGTGATAACACCACTTCTGTTGGTGGGAGGTTTGTGCAGGAACAAAGGTCGAACGCGGGAAGGGTGGCGCGGCCCGGGATCTAGGAGGCCCTTCGAGCCAAGGTGTCTAATCTAACTAGTCCAACTAGTGTCTAATCTAACTAGTCCAACTAGTCCTCACCTTTCCTGCCCGCCACTTTCTCCAAGAAGCCTGCCATGACTCCAGAGGTTTCTCAAACTCCGACCGCCTTGAGGTCCCTCCAACTCATTTTTCCCACCATACAGAAAAGAAAAAAAAAAAAAAGGAGACAATGAAAGTAAAGGGATATGGATGTGTGAACCAAATTCAGGTTTCCAACATTCCAAGCTGACGAATAAAATACAATGCTGTGGGAGCCCATATTTCTTCTGCCTCTGGGGGGCGGGCGGGGGGCAATGTCAGAAACCATCCAGCTTTCTGACCTACTGAAAACCTGCTCCAGGGACTCCAATTCAGTGCCCACTGTTCCAATCACATTCCAGACCCAAGGGATTACCATTTAGAGGCTCGGTGAAATGTTTGCCTTTAAATGAAGAGATGTGTGGGATGACAGGTGACAGGTTGAGCAGACACCGTGATCTAAGAGATTTGATCCCCGTTCCATTCAGGTAGGTGAGTCAGTGTCACTTCCTCCTGGAGACCAGAGAGGACTCCACCCCAGGTTTATATGGCCATTCTCTGCATGTGCCTTATAAACAGGCTATAGTGGTGTTCATTACAGTGCAGTGTAAGGGACTGGCTTACTCATCTGTCTCCTTGACTAGGCTGTGTACAGCCCAAAGGGAGGCCCCCATCTTACTTAACTTTAAAGCCACAGCACTTGGCTGGGGCCAGCGGCTGGGTAGTGCATGAGTGCGCCTGGTACATCCGTGTCTGGTGAACTGCTCTTAATTCTAATCTTAATCCTGTACTTTTGATGGAATTTCCACAGTAAATAAAACACTAAGCAACAGTAAGGTGTGTCCGTGGAGATATTTTTGGAAAACAGAGCAGTCAGGGACCCTTCTAGTATCTGAGCTGCCTAACCCAGAAGAACTGGCTGACACACCGTGAACTTCGAAAATGCCTCTGGGGCCATCTGGGCCAATCCTCCTGTCTTAAATTTAGGAAACTGAGGCAGAAAGAGGGGGAAGGCTGGTCACAACGACGTGGTGGCTAAGAAGGGCCTGCCCATTAGTGTCCCATACCTGAGCTCTTTCCATTACATCACTCTGCCTCCAACAGTGGAAAGGAACTGAGCCAGCGTTCACAAGCTGGCTCTAACTGCCGGGTCTATGTCAAGTTCGTTTTCCAGGTGAGTAAAGGAGCAGAAACAGCAACGTCCAACTCGCTTGCCTCCTTAGAGCCTGTGTACATCTAGCAGAAAAAAGCTACATTTGGTGGTAAATTGGGCCACATCTAAGAAGCAGAGAGAATGTAGGTGTCTCTTAGTCCCTGGACTGGGGAAGGCAGGAGTCGGGGAACTGACTTCTTCCTGGGCCTGTGAAACACCTGTAAGACTCATCGTGTTGATAAAGCACAGCCACCTGCCCAACCCATGATATCCAAGGATCTAAACTGCCAGGAATCCTGCCAAGATGCTTTAAGGGAAAATACCAGCAACCAGCACACTCCCTGTCCGACCTGAGCAACCAGTAGGGGCGGCTGCCAGGGCTGCTGCCTGGGCTGCATGTGGGTGGAAATGGAAATGGGGACAAAATGAGATGGATTTGAAACATGTGGAGCCCCACTGTCTTCTCTGAGGAGAGGGGCCTCAAGCTGGCCTCCTCATAAGATTGTTTCCCCCATTCCCCCTCCGTGTGTGTGTGTGTGTGTGTGTGTGTGTGTGTGTGTGTGTGTGTGTGTGTGTACAAAGCAATACTGTACAGAGGCCAGAAGAGAACTTAGGTCCTGTTTTATCATCACCTCTGCCTTATTCCCTTGGGACAGGATCTTTGACTGAACAGATTCTCTCATTAACCCTGGGGGGCTGGCCCGATGTAATCCTCCTGTCTCCACCTCCTGCTGGGTACAGGTGGGTGCCCAGTCATAGCAGGCTTTTATGTGGGTGCTAGGAGTTTGGACTCCTTATATTTGCACAGCAAAGGCGCTTACGTGCTTGTCCCCAGATAGTGTCTTGTTTAGTCTCTAACCTAACCTGTAGTTCCTAGGAACACTCAGTTAGATAAGAAAAAGCCAGTGGCTGATATTTCAGTTTTTTTCCTTGTCTGAAATGTAAAGTCAGGTATGAAAGTCTTTTTCTAACTGTAGTATGTTGTCAGTAATTTGTTGTTGTTTTGTTTTGTTTTTCAAAACAGGGCTTCTTTGTAGCTTTGGAGCCTGCCCTGAAACTCACTCTGTAGACCAGGCTGGCCTTGAACTCACAGAGATCCACCTGTCTCTGCCTCCCAAGTGCTGGGATTAAAGGCATGCACCACCACTGCCTGGCCGGTGATGTTATTTATTTTGCAGTACTGGAGAATGGAACCTGAGTCCTTGAGTATTCTGTAAGTGCTCTGCCTCTGAGCCACACCCTCAGCCTACATTCTAGTTGTTTATCAACTATGGTTAATATTGAAATATTAGGAAAAGAATAAAAAGCCCAACCAAAACATTTCTTGGCTAGACAATTACCTGGAAGAGAGAGGGGAGGTTAATAAGCTAAGAAGAAAACCTTACCTGCTTTGTTAATGGAGTTAAAGATTTAACTGTGTGTTTCTCCAGCACGTTTTATCTCAAAAGACAAAATAAATAATAAATAATTAAAATTTAAAAGATAATGAAGTGGCTAAGCCAGGCAGTGGTATCGCACGTGATTAATCCTAGCACTCGGAGGCAGAGGGCAGGTGGATGGATCTTTGAATTCAAGACCAGCCTGGTTTACAGAGTGAGTTCCAGGACAGCCAGGACTACACAGAGAAGTTCTGTCTTGAAAAACCAATAAAAAAACAAACAAAATAAAAGGTAATAGAGTGGCTGGGCATGGCAGTACATGCCATTAATCCCAGCACTTAGGAGGCAGAGACAGACTGACTTCTGAGTTTGAGGCCAGCCTGGTCTATATAGTAAATTTCAGGCCAGCCAGGGCTGAAATAGTGAGACCTTGCATCAAAACAAGGTTCCATAGTAAAGGCACTTGCTTCTAAGCGTGGGAACCTGAGTGCACTCTCCGAGATCCATATGGTAGAAGGAGAAATCCAACTCCAAAAATTGTCCTCTGACCTCCACATGATTGCTGTGGTAGACACACTGGTACACTTGCACACACACACACACACACACACACAACCCCTACCCCTCTGCTATGTTCATCCCTGTGTGTGTTAATCAGGCTCTCACCCACCCTCACTGTGGAGGGAGGGGCTGTGCCAGACCCGGCCAATCTGCCTCCCACTCTCCAGCATAAAAACTACAGCAGGGGCCTGGAGATATGACTCAGTGGTTAAGAGCCCTAGCTGCTCTTCCAGAGGCCCTGAGTTCGATTCCCAGCGACCACATGGTGGCTCACAACCATCTATAATGAGATCTGGCGCCCTCTTCTGGCATGTGGACATACATGGAGGCAGAATGTCATATACATAGTTAATAAATAAATCTTTAGGGGGCTGGAGAGATGGCTCAGAGGTTAAGAGCACTGCCTGCTCTTCCAAAGGTCCTGAGTTCAATTCCCAGCAACCACATGGTGGCTCACAACCATCTTTAATGGGGTCTGGTGCCCTCTTCTGGCCTGCGGCATACACACGGACAGAATATTGTATACATAATAAATAAATATATTTAAAATAAATAAATCTTTTTAAAAAAAAAAACTGCAGCAGGAAAGGATGTGGAAGTCAGACCAGAGTAATGAGATGCTGTATATAAGGATCCCAGAATCAATCCCCTTGAAGAACTCAGCAGGGGCCACCTTAGTGCTTCTGGGACAGTCAGGGGACAGACAACCAGAAAGTGAGCCAACACTGGAGAAATGGCGCTGTCAGTGAAGAAAGCCTGGTCTTCCTGGCCCCATTTCCCAGATCCCAGCTGACCAGAAAACACTCTCTCCCTGGAATTTCCAGATGGCTGTCAGTCCCCACGCACACTTGTTTCATAGTCTTACGGGAAGCAGGAAGCCGAGGAAAGGAGGGGACTTCTGCTGGCCTCAGAGATGGGGCTGCATAAATACGCAGAGGCCCAGCCAGTTTGAGTTGAGTTTTTGTCCCTTAACAGCTGAAAAATTCACAGACAATACAAATGTCAAAAAGAACACTTTTCTTCTGTGTGCTGAGAAAGTACATCTTCCCTATGACTTGTGGATGGATCCTTTTTCAAGAAAGCTACAATGTTAGCTCAAGAGTCTGAGTGATCATCTTGTCTAAAGTCCATGTTGTCCCCATGGAGGACACTGGAGAACTCAGAGGAAGTGCCACAGAGCTGTGACAGTTCTGTGAGTTGGAACCTCAGTTCTACCATCTAAACACGTGTCCCCAGACTCACCTAGTTACAGGAAGGTCATAAGACTTTGCCCAATTCTATATAAAAGGAGAATGACCACCTAAGTGGCTTTTCTTGAGTGCTATGTTTATAATAGCTCACCACAGGCAAGGCGGCCTGCTCCTAGTCTTACAGGAAGTAGGAAGCCAAGGAAAGGAAGGGGATGTCTGCTGGCCTTAGAGATGGGGTTGCAGAAGTGTGCAGAGGCCCAGGCAGACTGGTTGCTTAAGTAAAATTTTGTGCTTCCTAAGGGTTGGAAAGAGAATTTGTGAGGCTAGCTTAGAGGTTAAGAGTGCTTGCTGCTCAATCATGAGGACCTAAGTTCAGATCTCAGGACTGTAATAACATTCGTGCACACAAATGGTAACCTGTTTTTGAAAAATAAAGTGTGTATGTGTGTGTGTGTGTGTTGTGGGAATTCATTCTGCCAATAGTTTTGGGTACCGGTTTTAGGGTGTGGCTTCTGTGTGCTAATGTGATCTCTCTTGCTCCTTTTGGAAGGTAGGAGATCAAGTCCTGGGGAGGCAGGCTCTAGGCAGAGGAGACAGTAAGCACGGAGGGTATCCTGGCCATGTCTGATGAGCAGCAAGGAGGCCCACGTGGCTGGCCGAAGGTAAACGCAAGGAAAGAGCGTAGATAAGAAGAATGGAGGGGCACTGGGAGACCCGCTCATGCTAGGCCATTGCTCTGCACTTTGTCACCAAATGGAAGGAAGGAGTGTGGGGCTGACATGAGAGCCATGACAGTGTTCTTAGGGCTCCTTCTGGCTGCCATTTGGAAAAGGCTAGACACTGATTCCAATAAGGAACCTGTTGTAACAGCACAAGCATGATATGAAGATGGCTTGGTTCAGGTGTGGGGTAGAGGAAGTAAGATACAGTCTGATCTTGGGTATCTTTTGAAGGTAGACGTCACAGGATTAGCTGTTAGACCATAATTAGCTGTGCGCAGGAGAATCAGGACAGCTTCAAGGTTCTTGGCCTGAGTCACTAGGAGGACATACCCCGGACTGAGAGGGGGAGTAGGTTGTAAGGACAGTAGGTATGTCTGGGAGAAGAGGAAGAACCTTAATATCAAGCATGTACAGTGACGTCTTCAAGGTATCCAAGTAGAGAGGCAGTGAATACGGGAGACTCGAGCCTCTTGGGAACAGAGACACACCCTGGAAATCCCCTGAGTGGAAGGAAGGTCTGGGAACCACAGGACTGTCTGCAATCACAAAGGCGTGACCATGGATACAGAGAAGGTAGACAGCAAGGGTTAAACCAGGCTCTCCAACATCTAGAGTTATGGGGAAGGAACCTGTAAGGGAGACTGAATACCAGTCAGTGAAGAAGGAGCACAGGACAGCAGTGCAGGAACAATAGAGACAGACAGACAGGCCGAGAGACAGGAAGGAAAAACAAGCACCAGTGTATATATCTGTGTATGGTGGATGCATGTAATGCTAGCACCGGGGAGGCTGAGACAGGAGGATTACTGAGAGTTCAAGGCTAGCCCAGCGTACATAGGGAGACCCCATCTCAAGCATTTGGAGGGATAGGAGGAGGATCTCTGTGAGTTTGAGGCTAACCTGGCCTGTATAGCGAGTTTCAGGACTACATAGAGAGATCTTACCTAAAAAGGGGGGGGGGGTGGAAGGGCAAACAAAATGTCTCAGCAGGTAAATGCACTTGCTGTAAAGCCTGAGTCTGATCCCTAAAACCCACACAGAAGAGAGGATTGACTTCCGTCATTTGTCCTCTGAGCTCCACATTCATGCACGCCTTGCAGCAAGCAAGTAAACACATTCTTGCACACTTGATAAATAGATAAGGAGATAAATAGAGTATGGATTGTTTTGTTGTTGTTGTTGTTGTTTGTTTGTTTTGCTTTTAAGCCAGGAAAAAAAATGGTGTGCATGGCATCTACATTCTAGAAGGACTGAGGTGAGGGTGGGTTCTGCCTGAGCAGGAAGCAACTTGCACTGGTGTGCTGGGGAGAGGGTGGAGAGCCGCTCAGGTTGTTGTTAAGTGAGTCTGAGAATGAGCCTGGGAAGATGATGGTTTTGGTTAATGAGCCCTTGCTCACCGGAGAGCAGCAAGCCCAGAAGGTGCTTCCTTCAGCTCCCTTTCTGAAGCCTCAGTGCTGGCTCCTCCTGGGAATGACGCCAGCCCAAGAGACATGGCTGATTTTCCCTGCCAGAACTCTGTTCTGGAGCAGAGAGCTGTCACCGGTGGCCCCAGAAGGGAAGGGAAGGACTGACATGGTGGGGACAAGGATGGGTACCCAAAAGACCCACAGTCACCCTGCTAGTTCTCTGGATCTCTTCCTGACTCCAGTTTCGGGTCTTTCCCTGTCAGTTTCTGGATTTTTTTTTTCTTTTTCCTAAAAAATAGCAGCTGGTGTTGATCATGGTATTTTGCTGGAACACAGCACTTCAGTTCAGCTTAGTTTAGTTCAGTCAGCTCAGAGGGCACCTGGCTATGTAAAAAACGATTTCTGTTTTTAGGCAGCCATCTTCTTCCCTCCCTGTCTCTGTCTCTCCACTGAATTAGTCCAGGCCTTGGCTCTGAGTTCAGCTCCTTCCTCTCCTCCTCTCTCCTCTATCACCAACTTCAGAATCGATCTGAAGACATCACTCAACTGATCTCTGCCCTTTGACACACATCTCCTCTCCAGCCAGCTACCTGCCCCTAAGGCCTAGTACCTGGAAATTTCCTACGCCTCAGCTCCTGTCTAACTCCAAAACAACCTGGACATCCTCTTTCTGATCCCAGGGTGGCTTTCCCCTCACTCCTTCCTTTCTTCATGCATCTTGTCTTCCTGTGGAGCCTTTAGTTTCTTAAATTTGCTCCTAATCTGTCAACCAAAGCCTGTTTTATGTCCTGTGTCATTAAGCAACAAGGCCCCGGTACCCAGCTGGTCATTGCATTGCTTCAAAGACCAATATCCATGTCCTCAGCTGTATCCACACTCAGTGCTCTGCTCTGCATTAATCCGCCTACTTTTCTGCTCCTTTGCCCAGAAAAATATCATGCCAAGCCACTGGCGGAATTAAACAAATTGATGCTCATATAAATTTATCCTGGAGCTTTCCACATGCTTCCTACTGCATCTCCGAATCACTCTCAGCAACTGGCTGAATTTCTCCTGGAAAAAAAAAAAAAAAAAATGAAGGCGATCAGGAAGGAGCTGTCTAGCCAGCACTGCTAGCTCCAGCCCCACCCCCAGCCCTGAGTCAGTCTTACCCATCTCTGCCCACCTGTCTCGTCTCTCCCAACCACAGCTAAATGTTGTGTGTGCTCCCATCTGACAGGAGCCATTCTCTGGCCAGCTCCTTGGAGGGAGATCCTACTTCATCATTAATCTCCTCTCCTCTCTATTCCCACTCCCTCCTCCCTTCACTTGCTTTTTTTCTTCAAGCCTATAGCTAAACTCGAGATTTCTACCATTTTAAAAAGGCAAGGCAGCAAACCCTAAGTCCACCCCACCCGACAGCTCATTCAGCCTTTGTCTTTTCACTTCTGTTTTCTTCGAGGAGTGATGCCGGCACTTGGTGTGTTTTGGTCTTTATCCCCCAGTTACTCATAATCTAGGTTACTCCATGTTGCTCTTCTGTTCTCACCTGAGGGGACATCTCTGATGTAGGTGGTTAACTGCTCCCTGGCCTCCGTACGTTTCCTTGCTAGTCATCCTGCCGCCCGTGTGGAGTGGCTTCCAAAGCCTGGAGAAACCATCTCCATTTATCTCCTATCACTTATTCTCCTTCCAAATGTAACCTAGGAGGGCGGCCTCTGCTTGCCTGCCACCCTCCTGCTTGTCATTGCTACAGCCTTCGCGACTGCCTCTCCTCCCACTAGTCTGAACTAAGCTCCTCAGGAGTTCCCCAAGCTGGCCTCAAACTCAGGGTCCTCCTGCCTCAGTCTCCAAAATTCTGGGATTACCATGTGTAATGTACTGCCATACCCAGATCAACTATTCCTTTGGGATCCTTTGGGTAGCTGATTCTGCTTAATGCCCTAAGATTGGGGTATCCATCTCAGGTCCTTCACTGTACTCTACTGGCATGGTCTTCCTAGATGTTGTACATATCATAAAGATGCTTCTGACTTCATGTATCTATCTGATCCAGTCTCTCTTTTGGGCTTTGCACGCCCGTAGTTCATCTCCATGGGACACTACACAGCATCTCAAACGTTATATGACCAAAATAGAGCACTTGATTTTCACCCCCAATCTGTTATCCCTCAGTCTTCCCTGTGTCTGTGTGGAGACCCAAAACTGTGGGCCCATTTTCATCTTGTCTGCCAGTTAGAGAGATGGAGGTTGCTCAAATGGTTGACAAGCATACTACACATCCCAATTCAGGATGTGATTGCTTGATTCTTTTCACATTAAAATAGCTCATACAAGTAGGTCCATGCCATCCTGACAGGTGGTCAAGATACACAAATGTACTTCTGCTCCTTCTTTTGTAACTATAAGGTCACCTAGGGAGTGGCTGCCTTCAGGATACATGGTCCAGAGCAGCTTCACTGCCTAAACAACAGAATGCTAATGATTTGCTATCTCAGAGTGTTAAAGTGATTGACTGTTTGAGTTGTCCTTTGTATCATGTTAATAAAGTCTTTTGTTACCTTCTCCCCCTCCATCCGTTTACATTGGGTATAAAAACTATGGAAAAATAAACACTGGCAATTTCAGTATTCACTGAAATGCCCTCCCAGCACTGCTCTATGGTTTCTGTCTTATTATTTCTCATGGGTCTTCATATTCTTTACTTATATTTCTAAATTCCCATGCCCTTATCCTGACAAGAGGTATTTTTGTCGAGGCTGGTCCACGACATGTCTGTGTCAGGCTCTCCTCATTGCTGGGCTCCACAACCTGGCAGCAGAGT
This sequence comes from Ondatra zibethicus, assembly GCA_004026605.1. NCBI lineage: Eukaryota > Metazoa > Chordata > Mammalia > Rodentia > Cricetidae > Ondatra > Ondatra zibethicus. Next base: position 90,484 of record PVIU01005755.1, read on the forward strand.
GACCAACGGTCCCAGTTTACTTGCAGTAGTGCTGGGTTTAGCCTTGAAAATCTGCCCAGTAAACTTCTCAATCTCAGGCCATGGGGGTAGTTGGTCCTCATGCTCAGGAGCCATTCCAGATTCCTTTCAGCTTGTTTGGGTTTTGTTTCAGGAAGGTTGTTGTAGAATTCCTTCTGTCACTGAAGATGACATTTATTGAGTGTGCAGCACACTTGTCAAAGGAGTCGGTTCTCCCCTTCCATCATGTGGGTCCCAGGGATCAAACTCAGGTTGTCATGCATGACAGTAAGTGCCTTTACTTGCTAAGCCATTGTCCGAAGCCCAGTCTTGAACTTCTGTTCCTCCTGCCTCTAGCTTCTGGGTGCTGGGATTACAGGTATGCACCATAACCAGATTCTGTGGTGCTAGGGATCTACACTAGGCAAACACTCTACCAAGTGAGCTATACCCACAGCTCCCAGGTTCCTTTCTGTTCCTCAAATTCACTTCTCACCAGTTGGCTCTCCCTCCAGTCCGCCAACTTCCCACCTCCACTGCCACCTGGCCCTGACACCCCCCCCAAGCCACACCTACCCCATCTCAGCTATCTCTTCCTCTTGTCCCCTGCATTGCTATGGAATAGCCAGAGGAGCTGTTTGGAGAGAAAACATAGCACCCCGTGCCCCCATCAGTGAAAGCTCATTGCTTGTACATAAATGCGGCTCCTTCACCTGACCATTGTCATTTCATCTTCCCAGCCTTCAACCTCCCCCCGTTCATCTTGTGACCCACTCCCTCCCACCATTCTGGAGGTCTCACCAAGCTGTAGCACCCAAAGTCACGCCCCAAGTGTCTCCCTACCAGTCCTTCATCTACTGCTCTCATAGGTGGGGCTCATTATGCCCCACCACCCGAATGCGCTGGTTAATTTATTTATTTTTCACTCTCTACCACTTACGATATATGTCCCTTGAGAGCAGAAACCTTGCCAGTCTTGTTCAAATCTGTGTTTCTTGCACTTGGCCCAGAGCCTCACACACTGTAAGTGCTCAGTAAATATTTGCTGAGCAAATGAATGTGCAGCATATGGAAGGGAACCTGCCCCTGGCCCCATGAATGATGGTGAACAAATCAGCAGCGAGAGTCAGCCAAGCTCAGCGACAGGCATTGGGCTCACCTTGGTAACTAGGATGGTGAAGTGTTTTGTTTGTTTGTTGTTTGTCTTGCAGTTCAGTAAGATGTTTAGTAAGATACATAAATCAACTTTCTTTCTTTCTCTTTTTCTTTCTTTCTTTTTTTGTAAGAAAAGGCCTCCCTAAGTAGACCAGGCTGGCCTTGTACTTATGGAAATCCAACTGTCTCTGCTTCCCCAGTGCTGAGACTAAAGGTGGGTACCACCATGACCAGCCAACCTTTTTAACTAAATTTCGGTTGTAGTTACAGATGTACTGGGTAAGAAATGCCATGTTCATTTTCTTAACTAAATACGACCTGCTCTAAGTCCCTATCCCAGCAAGCGGTGGATTCTGTGTCGATTATTATTGAGCCGCTCCCCCCAGCCCCTGGAGCCATATGGAGGTCCAGGCAGAGGCCTTTAGTCTTCTATTCCATTTGCACCTGGCTCTCACTCTGGTAAAGGCAGTCTGTTTTTTGGCTAAGCTTGGATTTCAGGACAAGGATCGATAAGAGAGGATGGTGGGAGTTTTTGGGGAACATGGTGATCCCAGAGTCTCATGGACCTTCTCAATCTCCCGAACCATTTATAGCTCAAGAGGAAACGCCAACTCTGGTGTATGAATTCTAGCCTTCCTCCTTTCAGCCCTTCATTCTTTCTTCCCCCAAGACTAACCTACAAAATCTCCCTCAGGAGGCCCAGGTTACTCCTTCCAAAAATGCTCAGTTGCCCATATAAACCAGAATTCTTACATCCACTGCCACCAACCTACTCCTTTGTCAGAATCCTTTCTTAGCAACAACACCCATGTCCCTCCTTGTCACCAAGCATCAGAAATCATTTGTGACGTCTCCTTTCTCTAGGAGGCCTCTGAATCCTGCCAACAATTGTATCTGACTCATGCCTTTGTCTATCCAGCTCTTCGTCTAAGCTCATTAGTTCATTCCTATGCTCATATTAGAGCATTCCACTTTATCTCTTTATTCTAATTCTCCTCATTCAGTCCTCTGTCAGATGACTGAAGCATTCCAAAAGAACCATTCTGGCCATATCATTTCCCTGGAGGCTTGACACTTTACATACATTGACGCAGCCCAATTAGTTAGCTCATTGTTCAAAGTATTCACACAGACCCCATGCAGCAAAGCTTACCCTCACCTATATTGTTATTTTTTTTCTGTTTGAAATGTCCTTCGCCTCTCCATTTTTAATGCCCTTTATCCCTCATACTCATCTGATCAATAGCACTTATTTTCCAGAGTCCAAATTTCATTCCATCTAATTAAAAAGGAAGAATAAACAATCATGAGAGAAAGAAAGAAAGAAAGAAAGAAAGAAAGAAAGAAAGAAAGAAAGAAAAGAAGAGAAAGAAAAAAAAGAAAAGATGGATGTCAGTGTGGCGATTTCTCAGAAAATTAGGAAACAACCTTCCTCAAGACCCAGTAATACCACTTTTGGGTATATAGCCAAAGGATGTTCAATCGTGCCACAAGGACATGTGCCCAACTATGTTCATAGCAGCTTTGTTTGTCATAGCCAGAAACTGGAAACAACCTAAATGCCCCTCGATCGAAGAATGGATGAGAAAAATGTGGTCCATTTACACAATGGAGTACTACACAGCAGAAAAAAATAACGACAGCTTGAATTTTGCAGGAAAATGGATGGAACTAGAAAACATTATTTTGAGTGAGGTAACCCAGACACAGAAAGACAATTATCACATGTACTCACTCATAGGTGGTTTTTAAACATAAAGCAAAGAAAACCAACCTACAAACCACAATCCCAGAGAACTTAGACAACAATACGGACACTAAGAGAGACTTACATAGATCTAATCTACATGGGAAATAGAAAGTAGAAAAAGACAAGATCTCCTGAGTAAATTGGGAGCATGGGGACCTTGGGGGAGGGTTGAAGGAGGAAGGGGAGAGGCAGGGAGGGGAGCAGAGAAAAATGTAGAGCTCAATAAATATCATGGGGAAAAAAAAAGAAGCTTGACAGTCAAAGACATAAAGACATGGGCTCTGGGCCCAAACTAGATTTAACCCTAGTGCTCTGCCATTCTCGAGTGGTGTGATTGGAATAGGTGGAGATTACCAGACTTTGAAGTCCTCATCTCTAAGCTGGGAGACATACCTGGATAACACACAATAAGCGTGGTATGTCAGTGTTTGACATTATACACCAAACATAGCGCTAGAAGCTTCTCATATACTATCTAACTTAATCTTTCCAATTACCCTGGGAGATATTATTCGGATTTTATAGATGGCCTCATAAAACTAAAGTATTTACTCAGAGCACACAGCTGGCGGCCATGGGAAGCTGAGGCGCAAGCCTATATTTTTCCTGAACCAGTGTCAAGTGCTCTTGACATTGAGAGAGTTGTAGGAAGGAAACCAGAGAGAACCATCTCTCCAACTGGCTCTTGGGTAAAGTCCTAGTGAAGACTGGAGAGAAGTACAGAATCATGAAACTGTGATGTTAGGGTATCCAGTTTGGTGGTGCCCACTGGGAATTTCCACACTTGGGAAATGGATGCAGAAGGACCTCTCTGTTTTCCTTCCTACAGCTCCTGTGCCATTACCTCCGCTCCCTGTCCTCACCCACCAGCCCTGCCATGACTGTGCCCTCAAACTTTATACCAAAATAAACTTTCCTTCCTTAAAAGAAAAATTTCAATCTACAGGATATACTGGAAATAGTAGCTATGTGATAAAGATTCTTTTCTGTTTTTCTTTCTTTCCTTTTTTTTTTTTAAGATTTAGAAACAAAAGCCTGGTGGTGGTGACACATGTCTTTAATCCTAGGACTTGGGAGGCAGAGGCAGACAAACCTCTGTGAGTTCAAGACCAGCCTGGTCTATAGAGTGAGTTCCAAGACAGCTGGGACTGTTACACAGAGAAATTCTGTCTCGAAAAACCAAAACAAAGCAAAACAGAATAAAAAAAAAGATTTAAAACTAAACAAGCAGGGCTAGGGAGACAGCTCAGAAGCTAAGCGTGCTAGCAGAGATGGGCAATGCTTTCTTGTTTATTTAATTGCTTATTTTTGGTTTGCAAAGGCTGTGAGTAAGTTTACTAACATTCTTATACATGAAACACATAGAGCTAGATTTTATGGAATACTGCACATAATTTAGCACAGTATTTGTAATTGTAGCTAAAATGTCTGATTATACAAGATAAAGAAAAGTCACTTTCAGAAGTAAATCCAACATCACTGTATTGGAAGCTCATTATTTTTGTATGCATATATACCATTGGGTCACATGGTATAATATTACTTAATTGTTTATTATGACTGTTGCAACAACCAAAAATGTTTTCAGTTTTCCTAAACATCCCTTGGGGACAAAATCTGGAAGATAAAACCGGGTGGTGGTAGCGCATGCCTTACTCCCAGCACTCAGGAGGCAAAGCAGACAGATCTCTGAGTTTGAGACCAGCCTGGTCCTCAGAGTGAGTTCCAGGACATCCAGGGATACAGAGAGAGACCCTGTCTCCAGAAAACAAAACAAAACAAAAACAAATATGGTTGTATGCATCCATAAAGGGTCCCAAGAAACAAAGAAAATTAAGCCTGTGGGTGTACATATGAATCATTCAGTTCAACAGTTATAATCGCTATTTGGATATTTCTCTTTCAATTACCATTTTGTTGAGACATGCTCTCACACAGCCCAGGATATCCTCAAACTCGCTGTGTAGTCAAGGACAACCTGGAGGTACTCCTTGAAGTGCCTCCACCTCCTGATTCTGAGTTTACAGGCCTGAGGCACCACCTCTGCATTCTGCAGCACTGAACCCCAGGCCTTGTGTATCCTAGGCAAACACCCTACCATGTTAGCTGCATTCTCCCACTTTAACTGTTGATACAACATGAACACAGAAAGGTGGTAGGTACATGGAGCAACACACTATCACCCAGTTTGGCCTAGCAATGAGAACATATTACTTAGCAACAATGGCATGTATAATACTGTCAAATATGTTTGGGATATCCTGTTGTGAGATATTTTGATTGCACTCTGACACTCCTGAGACTGCCAATAAAGTTTACTTTGAGTCAGAGGGCAGAGTTAGCTACTAGCTGACCAAAATTAGCCATAGAGGTTTTGGAAGACTGAGAATATATAGAGAGACATAAAAAGTAGTAGGGAGGGCTTAGAAAGATTCTCAGCCCTTTTGGATCAAGGAAGGAGAGAGATGGTTACTGGTCACTTCTCTGTTGCTTCTCTGCTTATTCAGTTTCTTACTCCAATATCTAACTCCCAAGTTTTTATTCATAAAGAATAATTCGATAAGCATCCAATGCAGGGCACAAGATCACAAGGCAGCCAACCACGACTGCCAGTTTTACAGCTGCTGTAATCACCACCAAGGTTGCCCCCTTTTTAAATTAAATGTTCCAGGCCAGGTGTGATGGTACATGCCTTTAATACGAGCACTCAGAAGGCAGAGGCAGAATGATCCCTGTGAGTTTGAGGTCAGCCTGGTCTACAGAGTGAGTTCCAGGACAGTAGGGGATGTTACACAGAGAAACCCTGTCTCAAAAAAAAAAAAAAAGCACAAGTCTTTCATGACAGTGAGACATGTCTGCTCCTGTCAGCACCAATTTACTTCAGAAAAGGATGATAGGCATTGAAGAACCTCCATATGGAGTTTGCTTTCATTGTGGCAAAGTTAGCCACTAGACAAAAAACTGTCCTTGCCTCAAGCACTGGCAGTATTCTGTCCAAACTGGACAAGCAGGACACAAAGGAAAGCAACTGATGAACTTTTTCAAGACAAGTTAGGACAATCCTTAAAAGTCCTGCTCCACAAAAAAGTCTATCAGATACTCTAGGCCTGTAGGTCGAAGATGGATGCCCCCAACATTGCAAAGGAACCTTGGATCCAGACAGCCAAATGTCTGTCATTGCTACAGTTTTGGAAGTTGTTTGCTCTGCACTTCCTGTCTACTCAGGCAATATTATATTCTTCTTAGGTCTATGATGGGGTTGAAGATTATATAGTCATAGTCACAGTTTTCCTTGTTATCAAATTCAGAAAAGAAATTCACAAAAGAGGTATAAAGTGAAAAAGGTTGAGATACGTAAAAGTTTAAGTTGTTTATCTAAGAAATGTTTTGAGGTCTAAAAAGATAATTTTGGGTTGGTAATACAAGTTAATATAGGAAGTGAATTAGGTACAAAGCTTTGGACTCACCAAGATAGAAGAGATAATGGAATATTTTCTCTGAATTTATCAAATGCAAATAGACTGAACATTGTGAATATAATCCTTACCTGATAATTGTTCGTATTGTATATAGTTTTACTATGTTGGAGTTAAAACCTTCCATTTTTATTTAGACAAAAAGGGTGAAGTGTTGGGTTATTTTGATCTCACTCTGACACTCCCGAGATTGACAGTAAATTTATTTTGGATCAGAGGGCAGAGCTAGTTACTAGCAGACCGAAATTAGCCATAGAGGTTCTGGAGGACCGAGGACAGATAGAGAGACACAGGGAACAGTAGGGAGGGGTTTAGAAAGATTTTCGGCCCTTTTGGATGGAAGAAAGAAAGAAAAAGGGGGTCACTGGTTGCTTCTCCACCACTTCTCTGATCATTCAGGTTTTTACCCCAATATCTGTCTCCTGGGTTTTTATTGATAAAGAGTAATTAGATAAACGCTTCGGTATTCCGCAGGATAAATATATGCTCCAACATAAAATGGGTCTCAATAAGCTTAAAATGATAAAAACAAAACATAGAACGTTCACCACCCGCAACAATATTGTTAGAAGTCACTGAGGAACTGGGGGCATTGCTCGGTCACAGACTGGTTACCTGGTAAGAGCCATGCCCCAGGTTCAGTCCTCAGCACCACTGAAAAGAAAAGAAAGCTGGTTCTAACAATAAAGTTGTGCTTAGTGTAGTCATGATTTTGAAGCCAACCTAGGCTACATATTGAGTTTAAGGTCAGCCTAAGTTACATAGTGAGGCCTGGTCTGAAAAATAAGATTAATAAATAACTAAGCAGTTAATTTTAAATAGAGTTAGGCATGGTGGTTCATGCCTATAATCCCAGCATTCAAGGAGGCTGAGGCAAGTTTAACCCAGCCTGAGCCACATAATAAGAGCCTGTCTTAAAAGCAGACAAACAGGGCTGGAGAGGTGACTCAGAAGTTAAAGAGCAGCACTGCTATTACAGAGGACCTGGGTTCTAGTCCCAGCACCCATCTCAGGCTTACAACAGCCTGTAACTCCACTCCAGGGGCCCAATTCTCTCTTCTGGCCTCCCTGCACACACTCAGACATATATACATACATACACACATGTATATTTGATTTATTTATTTTATATATGCATATATAATAAATCTAAAAAATACTAGATTTTTCTCAATATATATTCTTATATAGAATAAATTTAGATTATATATAAATATAAAATAATTATATTACTATATATACATATGAAAAATCCACAACCAAAACCTCCCAAAGCATGAAAAAGCAAGATACACACTGGGGAAAATGCTTGCAAAACAAATATCATCAAGAGGGTACATCTAGAAAATATTTTCAGACTTATTTTTAATTATGTGTATGTGTGTAGGTTTGTGCACATAAGGAAAGGTGTTCTTGGTCGCCAGAAGCATTGTATCCCTTGGAGCTGGAGTTGCAGTTGTAAACCACCGATGTGGTGTGCTAAGAACCAGACACAGATCCTGCAGCATGAGCTTTATGTGCTCTTAACTGCTGAGTCATCTCTGAAACCCATAGAAGCATTTTTTTGTTTGTTTTTTGTTTTTGTTTTTCGAGTCAGGGTTTCTCTGTGGCCTTGGAGCCTGTCCTGGAACTAGCTCTTGTAGACCAGGCTGGCCTCAAACTCACAGAGATCCACCTGCCTCTGCCTCCCGAGTGCTGGGATTAAGGGCGTGCGCCTTCACCGCCTCGAACTCGTGATCCTCCTGCCTCTGCCTCCTTCAGCAAATCCTACCGGCATGCACCACCACAACTAGCCATAGAAGCATTTTTAAACACTGCATATAAAGCTGGTGTGGTGACACAAGCCTATAATTGCTGTATTTGTCAGGTGGGAGCATAAGGGTCAAGTTCAAGGTCATCTTCAATTACACAGTGAGTCTGAGACTAACCTGGGCTACATGAATGTCTGTCTGATGTGGGATTTCCCTCTGTATGCTGTGAATATGTTTTATTACCATTGGTTAATAAAGATGTGGCTTTGTCCTATGGCAGGGCAGAATATAGGTAGGCAGGAAAACTAAACTGAGTGCAGGGAGAAAGAAGGCAGAGTCAGGCAGATGCCATGTAGTTGCCAAAGGAGAAAGACGCCAGAACCTTACTGATAAGTCACAGCCTCATGGTGATACACAGATTAATAGAAATGGGTAAATTAAACATGAAAAAGCCAACTAGAAATATGCCTGAGTCATCAGCCAAGCAGCACTGTAATTAATATAGATTCTGTGTGATTATTTGGGTCTGGGCAGCTGGGAAATGAGCACATGGTCTCCACTTATATCTGTCTCAAATTTTTAAAAAATTAGGGGCTAAAGAAATGGCTCAGCAGTTAAGTGCACTGGCTTCTTTTCCAGAGGATCCAGGTTTGGTTCTCAGCACCCACATGGCAATTCAGAACCATCTGTAATTCCAATCCCACAGGATTCAATTCCCCATTTTGGTCTCTTTGGGCACTGTACACATATGGTGTTCAGACAAACATGCAGGCAAAAAGCATACACACACTGAAAAAAATAAATGTAGAAGACCCATGGCCACCTTCAAGGTGGTGAGGGTGTCCGGCTTCAAGGAGTTCAACCAGGCTATGAAGGAACACCATGCAAGACCATTTTCACCTAATTCAGCAGTCCCAAGGATGCTGAGGGGAAGAGGCGGTATCCAGACTGTACTAGAGCTGAGCCAGTCCTCGGGGAGGGGCTGAAGCGTGTTACTGAAGACTGCTCATCTCCTGCCAAGTGGGAGACAAATATTATCAGAAAGACCCCAATAACTTCAGACAAAAACTGAAGTCAACTACAGTGTCTCCACTACTTAAATATTGGCCACCTCAAAAACTTGTGGAATCTACGTCCCTTCAGGCCAACTTCCTGGAGATGATTTTCTCAGAAGATTATGATTTGATGATGGCAATTTGTGTCTTGATTTCCTGGTTTGCTCTGGTATAAAAGTAGCCACATGGGCTGGAGAGATGGCTCAGTGGTTAAGAGCACTGCCTGCTCTTACAAAGGTCCTGAGTTCAATTCCCAGCAACCACATGGTGGCTCACATCATGGGGTCTGGTGCCCTCTTCTGTCCTGCAGGCATACACACAGGATATTGTATACATAATAAATAAATATTTTAAACAAAAGTAGCCACATGCTTGGTTTGAATTCATATTAATAGTGAGTAAATGATTATGTTAAAATCAGTGTATGTCTAAACATGCAGAATTAAAAGTCAATAAATGAATGAATGAATGAATAATAATAAATTTTTTAATAACAAGACTAAAGCAGAATAGCTGCCAAAAGTTGGAGGTTAGAGACTTGGTGGAGCTGTGGTAGTGTATACTTGGCACAAGGCATGTACAGGATACTGTGATAAAGATGATGAACTCTGGCTGGAGAGATGGCTCAGAGGTTCAGAACACTGGCTGCTCTTCCACAGGTCCTGAGTTCAACTCCCAGTAACCACATGGTGGCTCACAACCATCTGTAATGAGATCTGGTGCCCTCTTCTGGCATGCAGGAATAACACTGTACACACAATGAATAAACAAATCTTAAAAAAAAATGAACTCTTTGGCAACAAAGCTGCCATCATCATCAGGGGAACTTTTGGAGGAAAAATGAACCCTGACCAAGGGAAGTAAACATCCTCAAAGGACCCAAGGCGCTCCGGGTGGTGGTGGTACACGCCTTTAATCCCAGCACTCGGGAGGCAGAGGCAGGCGTATCTCTGTGAGTTCGAGGCCAGCCTGGTCTACAAGAGGTAGTTCCAGGACAGGCTCCAAAGCCACAGAGAAACCCTGTCTCGAAAATCCATTAAAAAAAAAAAAAAAAAAAAAAAAAAAAAAAAAAAAAAAAGGACCCAAGGCACTCTACAGGACCCTGTCTTAACTAACCTGTCATCTCATCGGGTCTACCAGGGAGATTAAATGCAGGCACATACCATGCTTGCTTCCACTCTGGATTCCCCCAGCAGGGCTTGCCTCTAAAAAGCGTCTTTCTAAAAAGCATCTTTCTTTTAGGTACACCCCAGGCCAACGGAACTGTCACTCTGCAAATTGTCGTGGAGACGGAAAGGTGGCAATTAGAAGGATAAAAGAAAGAAAAAGAAACCTTCCTGTGTAAATTCCCAGACAAAGAAGAGCACCCATCCTGTTTCTAAAGTCAAATCAAGCAGAACAAGAGAGGAAAGCATGGGGTAATACTGCAGGAAGTTGCGTGGGTCACTGCAGGTACAGGGAAATCATATGCAAACACATGGTGGAGCAACGGGCGAGGCAGACACAAAATGAAAGGACACAAGACAGATTTGACTCTGGCTCGTTTGGAGCCAATCCTAACCCACCAAAGAACAGCCCTAGGTCTGCTTGGCCTTGGCTGTTTGTTGTTGACACGGTGGAGGGGGTGGAAAGAGTCAAATGGCTCCTGAGAGTTTTTCCTCCTGGCAGGCCAGTCATGTGTACAACTCCCTTATCAGACTTACAGATTCTCTATGTGAGAACAACGGGACATTCTCCTCCCTCCTCCCCTTAGAACCACTGCCCCATGGATGGAAGGCATTCAGGAGGCAAGTACTATCTGGGAAAACTCCGGAACACAAGCCCACAGATAGACCTCACACCAGTGTCCCAGCCCCCTTACTCGTTTACTGTATCAGGAAAAACGAACTGGACTTGTTTGTGTTCCAGTATAAATTTCTGATAAGGATCAACCCCACTTCCGGGTAGTCACCACAAGAACGTGGAGTTGGGCTTCAATGGACGGGCGGGTTAGAGCAAGGCAGGGTTTGCGCTCACAGAGAAGGAGACCTTCCAAGGGAGCAAACTGCCATCGGGTTATCGGTAATCGTAGGCATCTGTCAGAAACGGGGACCTGGTGAGTCAGCGCCATCTGGTGGATCCACGGAGCACTGCTGGGAATTCAATGTCAATGGTTTTAAGCCTCCAGTGTGATACTAGGGTATTCTTCTTCATACATTGTATTAATTCTAGAAAAGAGAAGCCTCCACTGATTTGCTCACGTTTAAATTCATAAATTAACAAGAACCCTATTAGTGACACTCAAATTAATTAATGTGGTGTCCCCAGCCACACTGAATCTTATAATTACACTCTACAAATGAGTTAGACTTTACTGTAACTTTCCCCTAAGGACCTGTAAGTTCTATTTCCACCCACAGTTGTGGCCTGGTTGCTTCTGATCAGATATTTCTGTATTGATCAGATTGCAGTAAGGGCTGTGTGAGAGGTAACTTTAAGACCGTTGACACATTCGACACACAGTTAGTGACTAGAAGGTCTCCGTTTTGGACTCCAGCTCACATGAGCGCTACTCTTAAGAAGTCTGCCAACAGGTGGGAGAGTAGCCAAGAAACAACCAAAAAGTTTAACAAGATGAGGTCAGAGGAACCTGTAATTTGTAACTGGTAATAAGCCTGTAATTTTAATTGGTAATATGAGAAGGGAAGGAAAGAATGGGGAATAGATAGGGTCAAAAACTGTCTCTTAAAAGTGGTATTTGAGAGCCAAAGAGGGAGTAGTTTTCTCCTGATAAGATTTGCTGTGTGTGTGTTGTTTTGATTTGCTTTTGAGACAGGAGGTCACGCTGTAGTCCAGACTGATGTCGCAGTAATCTCCCTGTCACAGCCTCCCAGTGCTGGGATTGCAGGCACAAACCACCAGGCCTGGCTACTGAAATTTGTTTAAAACAAAGACAAAACTGGCCAGACATGGTAGGACACATCATTAATCCCAGCACTTGGGAGACAGAGGCAGGCGGATCTCTGTGAGTTTGAGACCAGCCTGCTCTACCATAGTGAGTTCCAAGCCAGGAAGCCTCACTGCAGAGTCTCAAAAACAAGGCTGGAGAGATGGTTCATGGGTTAAGAGAACTGGGATCTTCCAGAAGACCTGGGTTCGATTCCCAGCTCTCACAAGGCAGTTTCCAATTATCTGTAACTCCAGTTCTGGGGGATCTGGTGCCCTCTTCTGGCCTCCTCAGGCACTGCACACACGTGTACAGACACACAAACAAAACACCCATATACACAACAAAAATAAATACATTAAGAATAAATAAATCTAAAACAAAACCCAAAACCATCACAGGAGCAAGCCTGGCTGAGCATGGTAGAATATATACTTTTAATCCCTGTCCTCAGGGGCCAAGGGCAGGTAGATCTCTTGAAGCCAGCCTGCTCTACATACATAGTTCCAGATCAGTACAGATTACAAAGTGAGATTTTGTCTTTTAGTTTAGATTTTGTTAGTTTGCTTTTCGCTTTTTGAGACAGGGTTTCTTTGTGTAGCCTTGGCTGTCCTGGAACTCTGTAGACCAGGTTGACCTCAAACTCAGAGATCAGCCTGCCTCTGCCTCTGCCTCCTAGTGCTGGGATTAAAGGCAAGCTTCTGTCTTAAAAAAAAAAATGTTGCCTGAACCAGCCTGAGGGTCTACATAGCAAGTTTCAGTCTCTGTCTTCAAAAACTGTTTTTGTCTTTTTTGTAAAATTGATTTGTGTGTGTGTGTGTGTGTGTGTGTGTGTGTGTGTGTGTGTTGTATTTTTTTTGCTGGCAGCTGTGTACAGCATGCATGCAGTGCCCTCGGAGGCCATAAGAGGGCACCAGATCCGGAGTTGCAGATAGTCCTGAACTGCTGCAAAAGGTGCTGGAAATCAACCCTGCCTACAGCCAGTACTTTTTTTTTTCTTTCCTTTTTTCTTTTTAAATTATTCTTGGTTTTTTGAGACAGGGTTTTTTTCGAGACAGGGTTTCTCTGTTTAACAGCCCTGCCTGTCCTGAAACTCACTTTGTAGACTAGGCCCGCCTTGAACTCACTAAAGATCTGCCTGCCCCTGCCTCCCAAGTGCGAGGATTAGAAGGACATGCCATCACGCCCGCCCGGATGAAGCCAGCGCTCTTAACCTCTGAGCCATCTCTCAAGTTTTTAAAAGGTACCTCTGAGTCTTTTTTTTTTTTTTTTAAAAAAAAAACCTCCTGAACTCCTTTGGTTTTTGCCTTCAGAACCAATGAATGCCGGAGCTCCGTTAGGAATTCGCAGCATTCCTGGATTCTCCTGCCACATCTTTAACCCTGAACATCGTTGGGATGCTCCCGAAGGGTCATCAGGACTCAGAGGATCAAAATCTAGAAAACAGTGAAAATATCACCAGGCACAGTGACTCAGTGACCTGATTAGTTTTTTGTCAACTTGACACAAGCTAGAGTCGTCTGGAAAGAGGAATCTAAACTGAGAAAATGCCCCCACCAGATGGCTTGGAGGTAGGTCTGTGGGCATTGTGTTGATGGGTTATTGATGTATTTATTTATTCTATTTCAATTCTTTAATTCTATTTTAATTCTTAAGTCCTGGGAAGGTGGTCCTGGGTAGTATAAGAAAGCAAACTGAGCCAGGCAGTTGTGTGGCACACGCTTTTAACCCCAGCACGCGGGAGGCAGAGGCAGGCAGATCTCTGAGCTCGAGACCAGCCTGGTCTACAGAGCGGGTGCCAGGACAGGCACCAAAGCTACACAGAGAAACCCTGTCTTGAAGAAAGAAAGAGAGAGGGGGAGGGAGGGAGGCAAGGAGGGAAGGAGGGAGGAAGGAAGGAAAGGAAAGGGGAAGGAGAGGGGAGGGAAGGAGAACAGAAAGAAGCAAACTGAGCAAGCCGTGGAGACCAAGCCAGTATTCAGTGTTCTTAGTGGCTCTGTTTCAGACTTGCCTCCAGGTTCCTGCCTTGAGTTCCTGCCCTGACTTCCCTCAGTGACGGGCAGTGATGTGAAACCAGAAGCCAAATAGACCTTTTCTGTGCAAGCTGCTTTTGGTCGTGGTGTTAGAAGGCAAACTAAGACAGTCAGCTTTGTAAGGCTGAGGCTGGATGAGGAGCTCAGCGATGTCCTCAGCTACACAGGCAGTTTGAGGCCAGGGTGAACTGGCTACATGAGACTCTGTCTTTTAAAATCAACGGTAAAGGCAAGAGGAAACTGGAAAGATAACACTGAGATTAGAGAAGGGCATGTGATCAAAGGAACAAAACCTGAAAATCTGCTCCAGACTTTCCTCCCACGGAGCTCAGGTTCGAGACCCCACAGCAGTAAGACTGCCCATCCCATTAGCTGTTTACCCTACCTTCCCTATGCACCAAGCCTCCAGCTTTCTCACAAATCATTTTCCATCTTTTCCCGGTGATATTAAGGGGCATAGCATGAGCCAGGTGTGGGGGCAAACATCTGTAACCCCAGTTCTTGGGAGGTGGAGGAAAGAGGGTCAGAATCCCAAGGTCATTCTCAGCTACACAGCTAATTTAAGGCCAGCCTGGCTTACCTGAGACCATCTCAAAATAAAATAAAAAAGATATGGTTCAGCAATTAACAGCACTTGTTGCTCTTACAGAGGGTCTTGGATCCCCAGCACCAACACAGTAGCTCACAATCATGTGTAACTCCGGTTTCAGGAGACCTGACACATGTAAGTGGCACACTTACACACACACGCAGGCAAACACTCACACACACTGTGTTAGTCAGAGTTCTCTGGAAGAACAGACCAGACGGAATGGAGATAACGGAAGGAAATATGTGTCATCATTTCCTTAGTGATGCAAGCACTTGCTGCTCTTTCCAACAGCCTAGGTTCAATTTCCAGCGCCCATACGGTGGTGAACAACTGTCTTTTAGTCCCAGGGGCACCCACGGCTCTCTTCTGACCTTGGGCACCAGGCAGGCACTGTGGCGCACACAGATACATGCAGGCAAAACACTCAAATAAAACAAAATAAAAACTTTAAAACAATTTTTAAAAATTCTCTGGTAGAGGACCCAAGTTTGGTTCCCAGCACCCATGCTGGGCAGCTCAAACCAGCTGGAACTGCAGCTCCAGAGAGACTGACAGTCCTCTGGACTCTGGGAATACCGTATTCACATGCACATATCTGTGTGACACACACACTTTAAAAATTTGGCGGTGGCGCATTCCTCTAATCCCAGCACTTGGGAGGCAGAGACATGCGGAGATCAAGGCCAGCCAGGTCTACAGAGTGAGTTCCAGGACAGCCAGGGCTGCACAGAGAAACCCTGGCTCAAAAAAACAAAAAACAAACAAAACACAGAAATAATGTCTCTGGTGTGAAACCCCGCCAGTAGAACCTGTCAATTGGAAGCAGCATGGGCCTTGGCGAGTCCTCTAAGTAAACAGGGCTGGGGCAAAGGTCCCTTTGCTTTTTGTTCTTATTGTGGCAGACCAAAATGTTCTGCTGCCTTTGTGTATCGCCCCATGACTGACATGATTTTAAGTATCACTGAGCAAATTCAGGAAAATATCAATTTAGTTTCAAAAGATCGTACAATTCAACAAAGTTCATACACAAAGGATGCTGGTGGTTGTCATCAGTGTTTTTGATCTTGGCCATTCTTACAGGTGTAAGATGGAATCTCAGAGTTGTTTTGATTTGCATTTCTCTGATGACTAAGGATGTTGAACATTTCCTTAAGTGTCTTTCAGCCATTTTAGAGTCCTCTGTTGAGAGTTCTCTGTTTAGGTCTGTACTCCATTTTTTTTATTGCATTACATGATCTTTTGATGTCCAATTTCTTGAGTTCTTTGTATATTTTGGAGATCAGACCTCTGTCTGATGTGGGGTTGGTGAAGATCTTTTCCCATTCTGTAGGCCGTCGTTTTGTCTTGTTGACCGTGTCCTTTGCTTTGCAGAAGCTTTTCAGTTTCAGGAGGTCCCATTTATTAATTGTTTCTCTCAGTGTCTGTGCTGCTGGGGTCCTATTTAGGAAGTGGTTCCCTGTGCCAATGCATTCAAGTGTACTTCCCACTTTCTCTTCTATAAGGTTCAGTGTGGCTGGCTTTATGTTGAAGTCTTTGATCCATTTGGATTTGAGTTTTGTACATGGTGATAGATATGGGTCTATTTTCATTTTTCTACATGTTGATATCCAGTTATGCCAGCACCACTTGTTGAATATGCTTTCTTTTTTCCATTTGATATTTTTTGCTTCTTTATCAAATATCAGGTGTTTGAAGATGTGTGGATTGATATCCGGGTCTTCTATTCGGTTCCACTGGTCCTCCTGTCTGTTTTTATGTCAATACCAGGCTGTTTTCAGTATTGTAGCTCTGTAGTATAGTTTGAAGTCAGGGATTGTGTTGCCTCCAGAGGAATTAGCTCTTGTAGACCAGGCAGGCCTTGAACTCACAGAGATCCACCTGCTTCTGCCTCCCAAGTGCTGGGATTAAAGGCATGTGCCACCACCGCCCAGCAATAAATTTTTAAAAAATAATTTTATATGTATTTTGTCTTCATGTATGTCTGCACCACATTCATACTAAGTGCAAAAGATGCTGCACTGGGTCTCCTGGAACTGCAGTCAGTCATAAATATAAACCAGTACATCGGTTCTGGGGATCAAACCCAGGTCCTCTGAAAGAGCAGCCAGTGCCTTAAGTGCTGAGCCAACTCTCCAGCCCCTCATTTCTACTTACAAAAAATACTTAAGAGGGCTGGAGAGATGGCTCAGTTTGTGAGGTGCCTGCTGCACAAGCATGAAGACGAGTTCAGATCCACAGAACCCATACAAAAACCAGGTCTCCTGGCATGTGGCTGTAACCCAGCACTAGGGATGGATGCTGGGGTAGACATGGGGATTCACTGAGCTTAAGGGCTCAGCAGCCTTGACAGCAGGGTATGGTGACCAAGGCTACATGAAACTCTCAGTACACCAAACAATGGTGTGTGTGCACATGTGCATGCACATCGGGGTGAGGGTGCATACCTGTAATCCCAGCACCTGGAAAGTAAAGGCAGGAGGGCCCAGATCCATCCATACACTATCTCAAAAAACAAAGATGGAGAGCCAGTTAGATGGCTTGGGGAAAAGGCCTCGCCATTTAAGCCTGATTACATAAAGGTGGAAGCAGAGAAGTAACTCCAAAGAGTCCATCAGACCACTATATCCCCAAAGCCATTTAATGATCAGAATTGGTGAGATCAGTATTAAATAACTGCTCGAAATTTTGTATTAAAGGGGCTGGATAGGTGGGCGGTTGTGGTGCATGTCTTTAATCCCAGCACCTGAGAGGCAGAGGCAGGTGATCTCAGTGAGTTCCAGGACAGCCAGGACAGTTACAGAAAGGGGGAGCAGGGCGAGCTGGAGAAAGGATGGCTCAGTAATTAAGGCACCTATTGTACTTGCAGAGTACTGGAGTTTAGTTCCCAGTCCCCAAGACAGCTTACAACCTCCTGTTAACTCCAGCTCTGGGGATCCACTGGTCAAACACACACAAATAAGTTTCCTACACACAAACACAAAGCTTGTTTGTTGATCTTTTGTGTGTGTGTGTGTGTGGAGGCCCACAAAATTAGAACTTACCTCTAATTCCTCCAAGGTTACTGTATTCCTACCTCAAACTTCTCACCTACATTTAGATCAGAGTTCTGCTCTCTTAAGGTTATTGTCAACAGGTGTTGCTAACAGACAGACCTTGTATTTCAGGAATAGAAAAGTAGATGTTTCTACCTCAAACAAAAGTCTAAGGATCCGACTAAGGGTCCAGTTCTTTTAAGGAGATATCACTGGATTCCACCCAGGGAATAGGTTGCCTACAGAATGTTTTGTTTAACTATGGATTTAGCCCATGACCTTCAACTGGTCTGTTCATTTCGTTGCATCATGTTAATGCAGTTTTTTTTTTAGCTTTCTCCTACCTTTTGGGGTGGCAATGGTGGCGCAGGCCTTTAATCCCAACACTCAGGGTGGGAGGCAGAGGCAGATCTTTGTGAGTTCAAGGCCACCTTAGTCTACAGAGAAAGTTTCAGGACAGGAGCTAAGAAGCCATTTATCTGACCCAGATGTCTGTTCATATCGCCTACAGCCCTTCTACAAAACTGATTAACTCTGAAAACCCTGTCCCATAATAAATATCAAAACCAATGTAAAAGAATACATGAAAATATCACATAGCATTAAATAATTGCAAATATATTTATTACAATTTACAGATTAGTCAATAATTATATACAAATATAATCTGAGCTATAAAATCTCCACTAGTTACATTTAAAATCTGAAGAGGCCAACTCAAATCTTGTTCCCAAACTTAACCTTAAATTGTAAAAAATAAAATCTGATAGTTTTGATTTCAAGTTACAGGTAAAGGGCTGCCCCATTTCAGCACTCAGAAAGGCAGACCCCATCTGTACAGAGCTCATGACATGCTATGCAGGTCCTTACAGCACCACTGCAAGATTCGAGTGCGTAAAATACGCAGCTACAACCTCCACACCTTGCCTGGCCTTGGAGGTGTTCTTTCCTTGGGAGGGACCTGACATCTGGGACTGGGATGACATTGACAATAATTTTGTTCTTCTCCTTCAGTCAATTTGTAAAGATCCTTTTGTCCTTGCCACCACATCTGTAGGCAGGCAGTGTACCCGAGTATTCTAACCAGTCGTTTCCTCATGAGATGGTAAAGGTGGAATCTGGAACAATTTTCAAACACTCAGGGAATGTACAGATGTCCCATTCCTTGCAAATATACAGGTTCTGGGTCTCAGAAACACAAAACACTTAGTGTCTGAAATCAAATGCTAAACTGCAGCCTGGTTTTAAAAATGTCTATGTATTGCCACAGTT